>PVIJ01006812.1:0-88248 GCA_004024925.1 Scalopus aquaticus
AAAAAAAAAAAAAAAAAAAAATTAAAAAAAAAAAGAAACATAGATATGGGCCTCCCTGGTGGCACAGCGGTTAGGCACTGTGCTGTGGAGCTGTCGGCAGTGGTGACGCGAGTTCGACGCCCGGCCAGGGAGATTCCCACATGGTGCGGCAGACCTCTCCTGCCTCGCCTGCTGCTCCCCTCAGCGGTGTATTTCCGTCCATCTGCCTGTTCTGCTCCCCACTCTGTCTCTGGTGAACCTCTCGCCGTCCCACGCCTCTGGCCTGTACCCCAGCTTGTATGCATAAATAAATAAATCTTAAAAAAAAAAAGAAACATAGATATGGACAAAGGATCACTCAAAGAAATAAACAATTGCAACTCTGTGGTGGGCTCCTTGATCCTGTAATAGGGTGATCTGACAAGGAGCTCAGAAAAGATTTCCAGGGATATACCATGGTTGAGAGCTAAATTCTGAGCAGGAATTCACCTGGAAAAAAGGAAGAACAAGGTAGTCAGGCTGAAACAACAATGATGCAAAGTCCCCTGTGGGCAGGAGAATGAGAAACATGAGGAACTGGGAGAAAGCAAAGTGCTGGGCTTGAGAGGGTGAAAGAGAGCAGTGTAAAAGGGAAGACTGGAAAAACACTTACGTGTAAGATCATGAAGAAACTGGAGCTCTGTTAAAGAACTTTATCCCTGTAAAAATTGAAAGCCATTTAAGATTTTTAAGAAGTATTTATGTTGTGGAGCAGCAGATGGATGTGAAGAACTAGTGGAGTAGTTCTTAAATAGTAGCTGCTGGCATAGCCAGGCTCAGTGTAGAAGCAGTTGATAACAGGAATTAAGAAATATTTTGTAGGCAGTATCAAAAGATTTTGGAATTAAGCAGGATACAGGGACTGAGGGAAAAGGAAGTGTCCCTGACAGTTTTCTGACTTGGACAAATTGATTTTTGGTTGTTCTATTAATTGAGACAAGCGGCATTGAGGAGACTAGGTAGAGCAGAGAAAGATTATAAATTGGGGTTCAGATGTGTTGAGTTTGAGGTACTTTTGTGATATGCAGAGAAATTTGGATTTAGGAAGTTTTGGGAGATGTGGCACTCTAAATCTCAGAGGTTAATTTGGGTTAGAGATGTAATTTGTGAGCCTTCTGCAGAGAGATAATAATGGAAGCCATGAGTGTAGATGAAATTACCTAGGGAGGCTGTTTTAAATAAAAATGAAATGACATTTGATTGACGATGACAGGAAAATTTGTGCAAATGGAGATGTTTATGCTAAACTCCGGTTTTATTTATGGTGAAAATTCTAAGAAATAAGTGTTCAAAATAAATTCCAAAAACAAAGGAGCAGGAAAAGGACCTTGCATATTCATTATAGAAGCAGGATGAGCACCGGGAGCAGGTTTACTGATAGGCCTCCCAGCCTCCGGCAAATCTTCACTCTCTTTGGGGTTCTCTCGTGGCCTCTGTGACACCCTAAATGATCCTCTGCTTCATGCTCTGTTCTCTGTTGCCTCTGCTGTTGCTTATAAGCCCAGTCTCTGGCCCAGGTGTGCCCACTCACGCATATTCACACCCTACTCCAGGTGCCCGCCATCAGGCATGCGTGCAGGCCTGCAGAGGTCTATCATTGAGGGGAAGGCAGAAAAACCTGATGACTATTTTGTTTCCCCTACATTCCTGAACTGGAATTTTCATTTCTTAAAATCTAGAATTTGAAATCCAGGTGACCCAATTAGAGATCCGGGCTGTGACCTTTTCCCTTGTGATTTGTTCACTTGCTTTGTGACCCCAATGTGATACTTTCCTTCAGTTAAGAACTCTATGCTGGGCCTCCCCGGTGGCACAGCGGTTAAGCACTGCACTGTGGAGCTGTCGGCAGCGGCGACGCGAGTTCGACGCCTGGCCGGGGAGAATCCCACATGGTGCCGCAGACCTCTCCTGCCTCGCCCGCTGCTCCCCTCAGCAGTGTATTTCTGATCTGCCTGTTCTGCTACCTGCTCTGTCTCTGGTGAACCCTCTCGCCGCCCCACACCTCTGGCCTGTGCCCCAGCTTGTATGTATAAATAAAAAATAAATCTTTAAAAAGAAAAAAAAAAGAACTCTATGCTTCAGTAGAAAAAGTGACTTGTGTCTTGAAAAAGACTGCCAAACAAATGGAGATGCAGACTCTAATAGTATTTGAGAGTATATTATTGCTTGATTTGTGGCTGATTATTTCTGTGGCCTCTCCATTTAAGTATTCTCCATTTAAGTATTTGTTTCCATACCTGAGAAGGGCTTTGACCCTGGTATTGTTAGGTCAGGTTTCAGCAGGTTATTGATATGTGCCCTGCAGGTAGTTAACTTGTGTACTTCTTTCTTTGCCACCTAGACCAGCTGATAAGAGAACCATCTGCCTTAAACTGAAGTTGGTCTCAGCATTTTCAAGCTGTGAAAAATTGAGCAACTTAACCACTCTGTACCTCATTTAAATAAAAAATGTAGTCATTAACAGACCCTACTTCCTCAGAGGTGAGGAATGAAGTGAGTATGAAGATTAAAAAAAGGCAGCTCAATCCATGTAAATAACTGAGAACAATAAGCGGTGGTGTCAATATCATTTTTATTTACTGCATGCTAAATTTGAAGTCTTAATCACCACTTATTCACATTCATCACAATCTATTTGTACTCTACTTTAGTAAGCATAGAATCCAACAATGTGATATATTTCACATAGAAAAATCCTGTAGTATAACTTGTGAAAGTGTTTTTCACCTCAGCTACTGAATTGTCTCTCTTTTACCTCTTCCCTCTGGTTCCGTGTCTTCCCAGCATTGGTAAAAATTCTAGTATTGTTTAAAAGAAGTTTTACAGTAAAAAAAAAGTAGAAAAAAAAGCCTAGTAAATTAATAAACTGTTATATTCACTTTCAAAATCTGAAATTTGGGGGCCTCCCTGATGTCCTAGGTGTTAAGTCTCAGTGGTATCACCACTGCAGCAGAGTTTGATCCCCGGCCAGGGAGCTAACCCACATATGGCTCAGCAGACCTCTCCTGTCTGCTTGACTTCTCCCCTCAGCAGCATTTTTCAGTAAACCCAACTGTTCTGCTCCCTATTCTCTCTCTGGTGAATCCTCTCACTCCACATGCCTTTGGCTTATATCCCAGTTCTCCTATGAAAAAAAATTCAAAATCTGAAATTTGGCATTAGGTGGTTGGCTACATGACAGACTCTAGCTTGTGATTTCTTTCTCTGTGGCTTGTTCGGTTGTACAGTGACCCGGACGCAGATGGATGAACATGTTCAACTGCTTCTTTCTGTAACTCACTATGCCTCCTTTCTTATGTGCTAGATCAGTTGGTAAGTAATGACTTTGTAGAGGGTAGTGTGTGTGTCTGTCAGTGTGGATAATATAAAGCAACAAGGACAAAGCTGTTTGTGTAAATACTAAAACAATTATTACAGTGTCCTTGTGGTAACTTTTATAATAAGTAGAACCCTTGGAAGGAAAGCTTGTGGCCATCAGCCAAGATGCCAAATTTCAGAGGCTGGGGAAAAAAAAAAAAGTCAACCTAGTACAGAATGAAATTATCATTTTTTTCCAACTATTTTATTTTAATTGTACTGTAATTATTATGCTTTTGCATTAGCTATCTGAAGTGCTCACCTTATGAAATGATTTTCTAAGAAGGAAATCTTTAAATGAGATAGAGGTGTTTCTTTCCCTTAATGCTTTTATTTTCTTCTTTCAAAAAGATTTCTAATTTTGATTAAATATATATATATATATATATATATACACACATACAAAATGTAAATATTATATGTCTATGGTATATATAATGTTTATGTTACATATACATTACATCCAATATAAACATTAAAAGTTATGAAGTTTCTTTTTTAGGGTGTCCTTACTTCAAGCAATTTTCTGTTCAGTCAAATGAAATTAACTGTGTCCTCCCATAAAGACATAATTCAATGTGAGACTTGATATGTTTCTTTTCATAGTCTTTGTGAAACTTTCTGCAGGCAGCTCATTCCAGATTGCTAAATATGGTTCTTGATTTCTTGACAAAACTGTGCTTAGAAATCAGGTGCAGGATGAATATTTACATTTTCATAGAGTATGTGGCCTTGCCAGTGAATATAAGATTTGCTTTGTAAAAGATATGCTCAACTCTCTGCTTTGGCAGTATCCTTCTCCAATTTATTACAGGATTCCTATGGGAAATTTAAACTTTTCTGTCATTAGCTGGGTTGTTTATTTCATAAAAAAAAAGCCTTCTTGAAATGGCAGCTTTGGAAATACCTAGTGGGTAAATTGCATGCAGGGTATACTGAGGTCTAAAAAGGTGCAATTCTAAAGGGATTAAAACAAGGCACATTTATTATTATATTAATTTATAATATTATATTTAATAAATTATACTATATCAAATATACCATCTTTTGTCTTCAGTCTAATCTGAAAGATCAATAAGCATGAAGTCACCTATAATGTATCTTATTGTGATTCTAATCTCTCTTTTTAAAAAGATTTATTTATTTATGCATACAAGAACTGGGGTGTAGGCCAGAGGTGTGTGGGGGGTTGTGAGAGGATTTACCAGAGACAGAGTGGGGAGCAGAACAGGCAGATTGACTGAAATACACTGCTGAGGGGAGCAGTGGGCAAGGCAGGAGAGGTCTGCCCTGTGTAAGAAGATCCCTGGCAGTTGCTGGTGGAAGCTTCATAGTGCTGAGACTTAACCCTTTGCGTGACCAGGGAGGCCCCTAATCCTAACTGATAATCAAACTTCACTTACTTTAAAATTTTAAAGAGTAGATGACTGACTTGACCAACTTCCCAACTTATTTTTACTCCAGAGTACTACCTAGGAAAAGTGGTAACGTAAGTTACATCTTCTGGATGTAATTTAGTTTCCTTGTTGGAACATCAGGTCTTTATTTATTTTTTAAAGATTTATTTATTTATACATACAAGCTGGGGTACAGGCCAGAGGCGTGGGGTGGCGAGAGGGTTCACCAGAGACAGAGTGGGGAGCAGAACAGGCATATTGAGGGAAATACACTGCTGAGGGGAGCAGCGGGCGAGGCAGGAGAGGTCTGCTGTGCCATGTAAGATTCTCCCCGGCTGGGCGTCGGACTCTCACATCACATGCTGCCTACAGTTCCACAGCTCAGTGCTCAACTGCTGCGCCACCGGCGAGGCCCGGAACATCATGTCTTTAGACACAGGATTTGAAGAACAGAAGAGACAGGAGATACCTCAAAGTTGAGTTTCAGCTAAAACTCTCTAATTCCACAGCTATTTTATTTTACCCTTCTGCACAAGAACTAACCAGTTTGATTTTTGTGCCTTCCAGGTATATTCACTTCAACCAATTGGAAACATTACAACCAGAGACCTTTGGAGACCTTCTGAAATTAGAGCGACTGTAAGTGTTGACTCTTCAAACGTTCTTTGTTTCCACTTTACAAATTCTATTTATACAATATATTGATTGCGCTAGAGGTTAGGGCATTTTGTTTCAAGCCTAACTTTGCACTATAAAATAGAGTTACTCTAAGACTTTATATAGTTTGAAATTAGTGGAGAAAAGATGAATAACCTAAATTAAAAATAGGGCAAAAAGATGAATAAGCACTTCACAAATGTAAACATATGGCAGAAACTACCACAAATGAACATATACATCCACTATGATCTGTCAATTTTATTTCCAGTTTTAGAAACAACACAAAGGCACATATATGTGCCCCAGAAGATATGTATGACATTATTTCTAATAGTTTCACACTATTAACTCTGTATTCAATTAAAGGAAAGATAAATATTCATAAAATAGAGTATTATACAACACAGATGAATCTCAAACATTTTGAACAAAAAAATAAATTGATAAATCACAAAATTGAAAACCTTGGTTTTGTTTTTAAAAGAAATTCAAAAGCAAGTAGCTGGAATACAAGTATGAGTTAGAAATCAGTCAGCGATTACCTTTGGAGAGGAGGGTATATTTGGAAGTGGCAGCGGGAAGCTTCTGCAGTCCTATCAATGTTTGAGGATTTTTTTTTGTTTGGAATCACACAGTTGCATTCACTTCTGGGAAAGTTATTGTGCCTTATATACTAATATGTGCACTTCTTGATGAATGTTATGTATCAGTAAATATTAAATAGCAATGTCTGCCTGAGAAAACACTTGGACAGCCTCCTTTTTTAAAATTATCTCAAGATTCACTGCTACTTTATTTTCTCATATAGCTTATATTAACAAATCTATTGTGACTTTAAATGAAGATATGACCTTTTTTCTGAATAGGAAATGCAGAATGACATAAATTTAATCAGGACGTTCTTCCTGAAAACAATCTAATTTAGCAGTTTCTAACTTCTAAGATGATGTCCTTTAATATTAATACACAGAATTAACCAGGAAATTAAAAATAAAAAATGATTTAGTCAATCACTTTCCCATGCCACCACTCCAATTCTATTTGCATATGAAAGTATGGGAATTGTAATGCATAAATTACATTTTGTTTTTTGCTGGAGGCACATTATAAAGTACAGAGAGTTGGGTAGGAAAGTGTGTTGTACTTGCTTTCCTGCTATGACATGTATGGCGGTGGCAAGATTTAGTGTTCCGATGACTAAGCTCAAAAAGCCTGGAGCACCAATTTTAATTTGGGGGAATAGTTTATTGTGTCAGCATTGTATCCCTGGTGTGTAGCCACAGAACTACTACAACTCTCAAAATCCCAGCTCATCTTTGACAAACAGCACACTGGAAACTACACAAATGTGGAGGGGAGATTCCTGCTACATACAGGAGATTTAGAACCTTCCAGAGACCCTTCAACTGTGATGACAGCTCTTGCATTTACAAAGGGGGTTCTTAGTTTTCATGAATGTACTTGAAGGTGTAGTAAACTAAAAAAAAAAGTTTTAGTTTTTAGTTTCCTTTTACATTTATTTATGTAGATATTTAACGTAGCAGCTCAGACATGTAATATCAAAGCATACAATAGAGATTATGAATGAAAATTTCTTAGCTCAGACCCTCTTTACAAAGATATTCTCTTTAGTCATTTTTTAAAAAGAATATTCTTTTGTTGCTATTTTGATTTTCTAGGGAATATCCTTAATAATGTTTGTTTCTTTCCCTTTCGATTCAGATTATATCTATTAATTCCCACTGAAAAGTTGAGGATTTACCTCACTAATACTCATGTCTATTAGTTATATTATTTTTTTTTCAGTCATCATTTGGCATATAATTGACTTCTAATTTTTGTTTCATTCATTTTAACAGATTTTCCTAACTCTTCACTTAAAATTTTGAGACTAGTATTCAGTCTTATACATTTTCTGTTATTTTTGTTTCCTGTTTACACATGAACTCTATTAGATGAATTACTTTTACATTATTTAAATGTTGGAGATTTTTATCCTATCCAGCATCTACAACTAATTTCTTGTTATTGACTATAAAATTACTCTTACAAATTCAAGTGCATATGCATATGTATATATGCATATATGCATATGTGCAAATTTATATATATATTTATAATTTTTAGCTAGATTATTACAGATTCAGAAGATGTGCTAAGATTTTATTTCATTCTCTAAGTATAAATATCTTGAATCTTGTTGCTTCAAGAATAATTTTCCTAACAAGAAGGAAAACTAGTTTTCCTTTGTCATGTAGTTTAAATTACATAAAATAATGCCATATGCATTTGCTTTTTATTTGTATTATTACTTTAGAAAACACCTTTTTCTTTTTCTGAATATCATAACTGTGATGATTTTAAAATGCATTATATTCTTTGCAATATTTTCACATTTCTCAACTGGCAAATTATATACATCATATGCTCTCTTTCCTAGTGAGTGACCTGTGTCTTCTCATCTGAAGTGGTTTTCTGAGACAGTGTGAGCTATCATCAACCTGGGATTTCCCATCACTAGCTGCTTGTGTTTACCCCTTGGTTTCCAAAATTCATTCATCCTTTATCTTGATTTACTCCTTTGTTATGTTCAAGTATGTACTCAGTAACTTATTATAAAACCTTTTTAGGGGCATGATTTTGAGCATTCTTGAATGCCTGGAAATCAGTGTAGTCTTTCCTCATACTAAATAGATCATCTGCTATAGAACTATAAGTTTAAAAAAAGTTCCATCTGATCTTTGAAGATGTTGTTTTATTTCTCCTAGTCTATTAATGGTTATATTTTTAGGAAATTAATTTTATTTTGAAAGGGAGGTTTTAAATTTTCTCTGTATTCTTTGTATATGTTTGAAATAATAGGATATTTGTCTTTCTCCTTCTGATTTATATTGATTATAGTAGTTCCCTCCAGTTCCAACCATGTTTTCACTAATGGCAAGAATTAATATTTTATTTTATTGCTGATTAGCATTTCATTGTGTATGTAGGCCACATCTTCTTTATACAATGAAATGTGGTTGGACATGTAGTTTTTTCCCATTTATGGCTATTTCAAATAGTGCTGCAATGAATATAGGTATACATGTTTCCTTTGAATTAGTGTTTTTGTGTTCTTTGGCTAGATACCTAAGGATGGAATTGCTGGATTATATAATAGGTCTATTTTTAATATTTCGAGAAACTTCTATACTATTTATCAATGTGGACTTCACCAGTCTGCATTCCCATCAATACTGTGTGAGGGTTCCTTTTTCTCCACACCCTCCCCAGCACTTATTTTTTTTTGTGGTATTTCTGATATGAGCCATTCTTAGGGATGTAAGGTAGTATATCATTGTGGTTTTCATTTGCATTTAATTGACAATAAATAATGATGACTATTTTTCATGTGTTTGTTAACCTTCTGAATGTTTTTACAGATGTGTCTATCTAGATTTTCTACCCATTTATTTGATTTTTTAAAAAAATATCTGAGTTCTTTCTAGAATTTGGAGATTAACCCGTTCTCAGGCTATGGTGTGCAAATGATTTATTCCATTTACTAAGTTGTCTTTTTATTTTAGTTATGGTTTCTTTTATTGTATAGAATTTTTTCGGTTAAATATAGTCTTTTTTGTTTATTTTTGCTTTTGTTTCCTTTGTCCCCAGACACAACTCTGAAGTCAATATCATGGAGTACTTTTGTTTATGTTTGCTTCCATGTAACTTAAGGTTCCAGGTTTTACATCCAATTATAGAATTTTGAGTTATTTTTTTGTGTATGTTGTGAAATAATGGTATAGCTTCATTCATTTGTATGGGACTGTCAACTTTTCCCAGTACTATTTGTTTGAGAGACTTTCCTTTCTCCATTGTATGATTATGACCCCTTTGTCTTAGATTAACTGTCTATACAATTGCATGTTTGTTTCTGAGCATTCAACTCCATTTAACTTGTCTGTGTGTCTATATTTATTCCAATACTATACTGTTTTGATTACTATGGCTTTGTAGTATATTTGAAATGCAGGGGTGTGACACTTCCATCTTGGTTTTTGTTAGAATTGTTTTGGTATTCAGAGTCTTTTGTGGATCCATTAAAATTTGTTCTTGCCTTGAAGATTTCCATTCAAACATGATAGGATTGCATTGAATCTATATATTCTGTGAGTAAAATGAGTCTTTTAACAATGCTAATTTGTCCAATCCATGAGCAAGCAATATATTTCCATTGCTTTGTGTCTTGTCCTATTTCATTTTTATTTTTTAAAAGATTTATTTTATTTATACATACAAGAGCTGAGGTTTAGGGCAGAGGTTTGCGGGTAGTGAGAGGATTCACCAGAGACAGAGTGGGAAGTAGAACAGGTGGATTGACTGAAATACACTACTGAGGGGAGCAGCGGGCAAGACAGAGGGGTCTGTTGCACCATGTGGGAAGCTCCCTGGATGGGGATTGAACTCATGCTGCAGTGGCAGTGGATGGCTTCACAGTGCTCAGACAACCCCTTGCGCCATCAGGGAGGCCCTCTTATTTTATTTGTATTGCTTTTATTTTGTAGGTGTTTCTTAGATACTTAAATTTTTTTGATGTGATTGTGAAAGAAATTATCTTGGAAATTATTCTTTAATTCTTTTATGAGTCTTTATTTAGAAATTTAAATTATTAAGCCACGCAGAAAAAAACCTTGGTATTCTGTACCAGAAAGAACACTCATGTGTCCTAAGAATACATTTGGTTTAGGGAGGATACATATTCCAAGCACATTTTCTGTACTTCTCTGAAATCTCTTAGATTTCTAGGACATATATCTTGACACAGTAATTTAAACTTCAGGCAGAAGATTTACTTTTATCTTCCTTATATAATAATTATGGTAAAAAAAAAAAAACACTGATTCATGGTTTTTTCTTTTTTTCTTTTTTTTTTTTTGTATTTATACATACAAGCTGGGGTACAGGCCAGAGGCGTGGGGTGGCGAGAGGGTTCACCAGAGACAGAGCGGGTAGCAGAACAGCCAGATCAGAAATACACTGCTGAGGGGAGCAGCGGGCAAAGCAGGAGAGGTCTGCCGTGCCATGTGGGATTCTCCCTGGCTGGGCGTCGAACTCGCGTCGCCGCTGCTGACAGCTCCACATCACAGCGCTTAACCGCTGTGCCACCAGGGAGGCCCTCATGATTTTTTCTATACCAAGTACATTTCTGTCACAGGAAAGAGATTAATCTTTGTGTTAAGGTACATGCTGTAGATACTACTAAAATATTTTTTTTGACCAAGTATCTTTGACGGAAGAAATCAGCATCAAAGAATTATAAAAACTTTTCAATATAGGAGGAAGTGATTTTTAGGTCATTGTTGGGACTAAAGCAAAGTGGTGTTCCTACAAGTAGAAATCAACAAATACATTACAGAACTATTTTGAAGATTAACTTCAGGGAAATACAAAAGGAGAAAGAGAAAAAAGAAGTACAGGAATGCATTTTTGTACCTTTACTAAACAGTAATGCTGAAATAATACTGCTGTTTCAGTGCTGTCACTGAGACTGTAGTCTAGGAGATAAATAATGATGATGAGATAATAATAATAATAATAATATTAGTAGTAGTAGTAGTAGTAGTAATAAATACAATTTAGCAAAAATAAAACATGCCTAAACTGTCCAAATTTTATAGCTTTCCCCAATGATTAGCTAAAATATACTATAAGTTATTTATATTTACTTAATATTCTCTGAAATATAGTAATTGGTTAGGACTGGCAGTGGGGAATGATAAGCACTATGTAACACCAGTTTGCACAATCACCTTAACCTAAGCTTACAACTTCATAACAAGTGATTACTTTTGAGATTAATGAATTGAATGGGGCAAGGAAGAGAAATATAAAGAATCAAACAGGAAGGATCAGAGGAATAGTTTCTATCTATTCAGATGTGCATCAGTTTTCCAAAACCATAAAAATAGTTTGGCTTCTGCTTACTCCCCTGTTAGGGTTAACCTTAATAGATGAAATAGTTAAAGCTAAAAACGTAACACTGATAAGAAAACATGGTCAAATGATCTTATTTCATTTGAGGACAATAATACTAGTCATGAAGTAGACTTGAGAGACTGAGGGAGCTAATCATTAATATTTTTTAGATATAATTTATTACTTATGCTTGTTTCTTACAGACTCAGGAAATAAATGGCATTTAACTTTCTTTTATGTTACAGGGACTATTGTTTTGTGCTCTCTTCATACATGCAGCCTTTTTTGAATATGTGTTTAGTGTTGCTATTGACCAGACAGTCCCTAGCTGGTGATTACTCTCATCATAATTTCTCTGTGACAGATGTTTTGGCTGGGGCAGCCTTAAGGGAACCCAAACGAGTGCAGTGCTTATATGGAAGGAGGGAGAGAAATACCGTGTCTGGGTCTCTGCTTCCCTCCATCATGTTCTGTGGCAGAAACTAACATGAAAGATGAAGTCATGGGAATTGGAACCTGGGAAACAGACTTTTATGTGATCTCTGGGGGTTTGGGGAGAAGGGAAAAAAGAGGGATATGGACATGGTTTTGAGAGGGAACAAGTAAGTGAGTGGCTGAAACAGTGACTGACTTCAGGAGCACCAAATGGGATTATAGTTTAGCAAAGTTATGGCTGAACAGTAAACCGAAGTATAGTCATAAGGTTATCTCTCTTCAGATCCCATTGATCCTGTTTACGTGCAAGTTTTTCTGCAGTCATATATTTTTATTATGCAAATCTTTGACTATTTACCCTGATTCCCGATATGTTTTAAGACATTTTTATGAACCCCATTTTAACATTGATATTCTCTAAATCAAACAACAAATTCAAAAGATCATAAATGAGAAAACACTAATTTAATAGTAGATGCATACATGCAAATATTCACATACATGTAAATAAAGTGCTTGAATAAAGGACACTATTTTGTCTTTGCCCTTTCTTATTGAAATACTTTAGAAATGCATTTGGATTTATAATTAGTTTTAAAATATTGTCCCTTAAACAAATTGTTACTGTGTTATGATTAAAAGTCATCTTTTATTTTTCAGATTTTTACATAACAACAAATTATCTAAAATACCACCTGGGAGTTTTTCTCACCTGGACTCATTAAAAAGACTGTAAGTAAAAGAAAATGAATAAGCACAAAGCCTTATGATTTTCTCCAAAATAAATAAATCCCAAACAAAGATCTGCTGTCATCTCCTTTTGCAATATCATTGCAATTCCAGGATATTAGGGAGAAAGTGGTTCTGTTAATTGCAGAGTGATAAAGGATGCAGATAAGCTATGAGCTATCAAAAGTCACGTTCGAAAGGAATATTGAAGTTAGAAGTTTTCCTTGGTTTTCACTAATTTCCATGCTGGTCAAATCTAAAGACTTCCAAGACTTTTTTTTCCCTTTAAATTTTTATTTAAAAAGATATGTGAGAACCTCCAAAGAAAGTTCAACTCTTCTGGCCAGGTTTCAGAAATTCTCCCTTCCAGCATATGTAGTCTGTAGTATCGCTTATTTCCCCCTTTGTTATATGAAGCAATAATGAGTCTCAATCCCAATCCTCTCAACATCTCTGTTTGCTCCTCTTTTCTTCCTGTGTGACTCACTCTCCTTTTCTCTGACCTGCCTCTTCATCCAAATGTGTGTGCTCTTCTGCTTTGTCAGTGCTTTCCATTTCTATAATTGTTTTTCCTCAGTTGAATACAAATATAAGTTCCAGTTACAAAGTAAATGTCAAGTCATTATTTGATGACTCTTTCTGCAGAAGTTTTCTTACTTGTCTGAACTGATTGCAATGCAGCCATTTTGAATCATATATACATTCATTTTTAAAAAAAATATGGATTTTATTTTTAAAAGCAGTTTTGTATTCACAGCAAAATTAAGCCAAGAATGAAGAGACATCCCATACACCCTCTGCCTCCACACATGCACCATCTCCCTCAATATCAATATCCCTCACCAAAGTGACGCTGCTACAACTGATGGACCTACATTGGCACAGCTTTTTCACAATATGTCCATAGTTGACCTTAGGGTTCTTGGTGATGTACACTCATTTGGTTTAGACAAGTGTATAATAACGTATCTCTGTCATTATATCATCATACAGAATATTTCGATTGCCCTAAAAGTTCTGTGTGTTCATTCTATTTATCCTTTTTCTTCTCTACCCAGCCTTTGGTAACCACTGAGCTTTTTCTGTCTCAAAGCTTTGCATTTTCCAATGTTAGATAGTTAGAACAATACGGTATGTAGTCTTTTCAGATTAGTTTCTTTCACTTAGTAATATGCTTTTAAGTTTTTTCCATGTCTTTTCATGATTTTAGAACTTATTTCTTGTTTAGTGTCGAATAATATTCCATCATCTGGATGTATCACAGTTTGTTTACCCACTTGCCTTCTGAAGGGCATCTTGATTACTTCCAAGTTTGGGCAATTATGAATAGATATGCCATAAATATCCATGTGTAACATTTTGAGTGGATGTAATTTTCAACTTCTTTAGATAAATGCCAAGAAGCAGGTTTGCTTGTCAGTATTGTAAGAATATATTTAATTTTGTAAAAATACCAAACTCTTTCCAGTGTGGCTATGCCATTTTGCATTCTCACTATGATACTAGCAACTCCTATTGCTCAACATTCTCACTGGAATTTGATGTTATCGGTATTCTTTATTTTGAACATTATTATAGGTGTGTGATTGTATTTCATTATTGCCTTAACAGTCTTATTTTTTAATTTTATGTTATTTTTTAGTTACATAAAGAATTTCAGAATTTTTTTAAACAGGGTCACAAAATGCTTTATTTTGGTAGTTGGAGGGGTTATATTTTATTTTTTAGCTTGACTTCTTTCTCCTATGTTAGATTTGTTATATCACTTAAGGTTAGCATATTATCTTTGTATATTTGCAATTATTGTTCTCATTGTTTCTTCTCTACCTAGATTTCTGAGTTTCATTCTTAGTTTATAAAACTCTCAGAAAGTGTTGAAATATAAAACCTCTTAGTGTTTTAGATACCTTTATGTTATTCTCTCTTGTTAAATTTTAATTGCAGATTGTTTCAACCTTTAAATTAAGTAAAGCAGCACTCACACTGTTTATGGAACACACACACACAAACAATAGTAAAGAGTACAGAAGACTGAGGGAGATTAAAGTGATGAACCATTTGCATCTTATATGCATGTACTATATTTATTAGGTATGGCTCAAGCCAATTTTAGTATAAAGTTATTAATATCTTAGTTTGGTAAATTATCTATTTTATGAATGGTAAACTTAGACAACTACACTTTTAGCAAACTGCTTCAGAATCTATGAGCTCCAGATCTGTCTGACATGGAAGTTCTCAAAGTTATGTTTAACCAAGCTATAATTTAGACAAGGAAATACCAGAATACCAGAATGTGAATGAAGGTGAGTAAACTATACCTACAATCCAATTAATTTCATCTTCAACAATGAAGTCTTTTCACAACTGGATGAGTATCAATTTACTGCTAGCACCTGGAAGTCACTGAAACTGATTTGAATCACATTTGCTACATTTCCTCACAGTCTATATGGGACACCTGACATTGGTTCTCCATCTGCACCATATTTCTAACTCATGACAAACACATTCCTCACAGGTGTGCTGGGAAAATGAATGAAATGCCTTAAAAAAATGATTTTGGATCTTTAAGTGAAAGGGTTCATGCAAGTACAAGTGATGCATTAATTCATTTTCAAATATAGAAAATTAACTTACCTGGTGCCATTTTTTCCCATTGAAATTACCTTTTGAGCAGTGAGTAGATTTACGTGAGTATTTTAGAGTGTGATTATTGACTGAACACTACCAAAAGGCAGTTGTCTTTTCTTTAGCACACTTGGTGTGATATTTCATGTAAGAGCACTTTCAAAATGGAGAACTGTGAAATGATAATGATTTTAAGCAAAGTATACTAACATTTAGTAAGTAGTAATGAAGAGAAAAAGACGTACTTTTCTTATTTCTACTTTCTATTTTTTAATGTTCATAGATCTAAATTATAGGCAATGTTCCCAAAATGTTTTTCTGGTATAAATCTGGAAATGCTCTATTTACAGAAAGGATGGTCCTTAAACTATATTTTTTCCCCTGAATATAAAGGAATATTTCAAGTGACACACAAAAAATAGTTGTTTTATTCATGTTTGCATTCCTGCCTTGAATAAATGTCTTAATCGTAGTTGGCAGTAAAATTTATTTCATGTGCTTTCTTGTGTTTTTACATTGTGTTCAATTGCGACTAAAACATACAAGCATGAGGATATACAAAAGATTGGTGTACTTATAAGTAAATTATGTGAACATCAATAAATGGAACATTCGGGACTGTGAGTGCCTTGTATCTGTGATATTCCTTAGGGATTTGTGTTGGCAACTTTCCTCAAGTGCAACTCACGGTGATACTAAAGTGAGAATTTACTCCTTAGTATTTAGCAACTACAAACACTGTTACAGTTAATTAAACTCAAAATATAAATCAAATGAATGAAATTTGGACTAATTAATGTTGAAATTAATCTATTTTTTTAACCAAGTAGCTGATATAATAAGTCAATCAGTCTCAACAAACAGCCAAAAGCCCTGAAACCACCAACACACCCTAAATGAGTGTTAGTCAACTTTTACTTTGGATATATCACTCCACACAAGGCTGTAGGTATTATATTTTAGCTCTGACTTGATTGTCTCAGTTTAATGTGAAGTTCTGATTGGAGTGTTAAGAAAATAAAATCTATGTCATTAGGTAGCTTTTCAATGAGCTTGAGATTTTTTTTCCCTTAACAATTTAATACTGCTAAATATAGCTATCATTTTCAGTGTAATACAATTTAAAAGTAATATTAAAACAGTCCAGAGGCTTCGGGACAGGTCATAGTTTGTGAGTTCTCAACTGTGTACTCATAATTGCAAGATCCACCCAGGTGTAGGGTGCAACAATAGGGTTTATTAACAGTGGGAAATTGGGAAAAGCCAAGAGTTTCTGAGGCCACTAATGGCTGGCTGTCCTACTGCAGATAGTGTTTGCAGGGTCCAGTCACCCAAAACACAGGCTAATCATACAATGTAGTGCTGTCCCTTCCTTGAAAGCCTGGAGTTGGTGCCATACCAGTAAATGGTGAGCCAGGATCCAACTGACAGTGGCAGTTGGAGGTGATGGAGTTGGGGCTGCTGAGGTGACACTGCAGCAGCCAACAATAGCAATCCTGAGGCTGGAATGGACTGCAATGCACACTGGACTGGACGACTGTGCCAGATGCAACAGCACCAGGAAGTAGTGCTGGAGGATCAGAAATCGTGCTGTCAGTCGTGTCAGTCACAGCTCAGAAGTGCCAGTCAATACTGGTCAGCAGGCGATGGTGCTAGAGAACAGGCACCGGTGTTACAGAACTAAGAGATGCTGTTATGTCAACAGCAAACAGCTCTCAGAAATGTTGGGCATAATCCAACAACATACAGTTCTTTTAGAGACACTAGAAATAGACCAGTGGTGCTCTCTGCAGGTGATGTCATGGGCAGGGCAGGAGGCTGGTGCTATGGTTAGGCTGAAGTTTGAAGTAGATATCAGCTGTAAAGGATTGTGGCAGTCTCACTAATCTAAGAAGGTTTCTATGAAGGTCTCTGAGAATGTCTCTGTGAAGGTTTTTGCAAAGGTTTATGAGGCCTTGAAGACTACAGGTCTCTGCCCCAGTGAATCTGACTGAAGCTATCTGATGAATGCCTCAAGCTAGTTACTGCTCTAGCTTATATCCTCTTCAGGGTCACCACCTTTCTAGTCTGATTAGTCCATTCACAATTTCAGATATTTTATGGGTGCCAGTTGAGCTCCAATCAGATTGGTCTGTTTAAAGTCCAGAATTGCCTCAAAATACTTTAATGGCACTGGTGAGAGCTTGAACATGATTGACCTGTTTACATTTCCAGCATGGTGTTCATACGTGAAAGCCAGATTGATGTGACACTTGAACTACGCTCAGGTCAGGTGGTCTTGTGTGGTGGTGGTCTTCTCAAAGGGAGCCACAGCCAGAGCTGGCTTCAGCAGGGCCACTCATGTGACCAGCCTCCAACTAGGAGCCCTGGGGCTCAGAGACTGCTAATGCTATCTGAGTCCTCCAGGCTGGCCTGGGGGCTGCTGCAGTATAGCCCAGGCAAATACTGCTGGATCTTGGGGTTTATCTATAAGTGTACACAGTGGGCTGCCCTGAAACCTGAGGTGGACCTCAGAAAAGTTGTTCATGCCCCAAGGCATCTGAGAGCCTTAGTGGCTCCTGTTATAGTATAATAATCTTATGAACGGAGCATCTACAATATACTTCACTGACTCATCACAACAAATCTTTATTAAATTTATCCTTAAATATATAGTTTTCTGGAAGTATTCTAAATTCCAAATCCAGGGAAGAGTATTTTTTTTTTAACTTTCAAAACAAAGTTATTCTCCTAGTAAATTGATTTTGATAAATATTCTTAAAACAACTAGGTGATTTTTAAATTTATATGTAAATTAGTTGTTTAAATTCTGTTGTTTACTTTCTCAGGTATTTCTAAGGGCATCTTATACGTGTTATCAGCAATTAAAGGATTTGCATTCTATTTAAATAACCTAAACCATTATTTATGGTAATACTTAAATATCTTCCACTGAAAGTGGGGCAGACGGGGCACAACTGCCCAGGCTGTGAGGCAAGAGCCACCAAAAAGCCCCCAAAAGCCAAAAGGCCAAAAACAACAAAGGACATTGCCTGATGAGAGGACAGGGCACTGTCTGTGGGTTCTCACCCACATGCATAATTGCGAGGGACCTCAGGCTACAGGCAACAAACATGGGGTTATTAACAGAGAGCTCACTGCATCCACAGGGGATCAGCTCTCTTACCCAACCCAGAATCACCACTGGTCCCGAGGAGTGGTGTCAGAGACACCCAGTACCAACAGTTCTCAGTGAGAAGCTGGGTCACACCAACAAACAGCTCTTTGAGACACCCGACCCAGGGCCTTTGGTGCTCCTTTCAGGCAATGTCAGAGACTGGGCCAGTCTCTGACAAAGTCCTTTGGCTTCTTTTCCCTCCTCGGAGGGTGGCTCCTGGATGCTTCTTTTCCTCCTTGAAAGCCAAGAATGGAGTCTTCCTCTTCTTTCTTTGGAGTCTGGAATTGTCTTCTTTCTTCTTCTGGAAGCGGGCGTCGTTGTCCTCGTCATTGTCTTCTGGGGCTGGTGTCTTCTCTCTGGGTCTGGTCTCTCTCTTCTGCTTCCTTCTCTCGCTGCTTCTCTCAGGAGACTCTCTGCTCTGTGTTGTCTGCTTCCTTCTCTGTCTCTCTCTGCTGCTCTGCTCTTCTTTTCTCCTGCTTTTCCTGCTCTGCTCACCCCCTGACCCTGGCTTCTCTCTTCTTTTTAGGGTGCCCCTCCCATAAGTCTGACTGGCATCACTGACTTGTGGGGAGAGAGGCTGAAGGCAGGAAATACACTTTTTACTTTAAGGGTCCATAATAACAACAAACTTGTCTGGGAGAGGAAGGCTGCAGGAAATATACTTGCTAAATTAAAGGGCAATTACAAACTTGAGTGGAGCAGCAGGGTAAACAAGACCCCACTGATCCTGCCAGCTCCCAGTGCTGAGGCATCTGCCCGGTAACACCACTTCCCTATCATGAATATGATTTATTCATATTACCCTTTAATCTTTGACATTTTCTTTTTAGAATGTGACCTGATTACCACTATAGTCAGATTGGCAAGTCCATTTAGTTAATTTTACCTTTTTATCCTTTGGAATGAATAAAAGCAGTAATTTATCATCTGTGTCCTTTTGCTATACATCTTTTAGTGAGAATAGAAGTATACAACATAAATCTATTTGACTTTCTATTAATTTTGTCTCATGAAAAAAAATCTGCTAGAAAGGGTCAGAAAATTTAGTAGAATTTAGCAAAAGTGAATAATTTGTGTGCCTAGATTAGGAAGTACCAAAGAGAAATGTGAAACTCCTTCCCATTACAATCTGCAAGAGAAAGTTCAAGATATAAACCTTTGTAAAACTGCATTGTTTTTAATAATACCTTTGTAAAGCTGTCATTTGGTATTAAAAAGTAAAAATCAAAAACTCCTATCTCCACCCTTTAGGGAAAATTAAACGCAAAGGATCTATTCACATTGATGTAAAAGAGGTTTTCAGGAAAAAGTGAATTATTGGGATGATTGAATGAATTATACACAGCATATTAGTAGGTTTTCTTTCACAATAAAGTCTTTATTCTTCTTTTAAGTAATTTCTATGAAAAAGTAAAAACAACTAACACTATAAATAAGTTCTCTGTTCTTTAACATCTTAAAGAACTGTTTGGTTATAACCAAATTATTTAGAGCATGTTAAGTAGTAACTACATTTTTTTGAGTCTCAGAGTGCTTTCCAAGAATATTGCTATTATGGAGATGCAGTTATTTCGCAAAATATGAGATTATAGACAGCATTTACTTTAGTGTTTGCTGGTAACTTAGAATAATGCACTCAAAAATGTAACAGATAAAGTATATTAGAGGAAATCAGATATTTTAACTCAAGAAATTTAAAATAGAAGTTATTGTTCACTTTAGTAGTTTAATTCTTCACTGCATGCCTAGGCGTCTGGATTCCAATGCTCTTGTTTGTGACTGTGACCTAATATGGCTGTGGGAACTTATGCAAAGTTATGCCCGAAACAACCAAACTCAGGCTGCTGCTACCTGTGAACATCCCAGAAGACTCCATGGACGCGCCATCACTGCAGTGTCTGTAGAGGAATTGGATTGTGGTAAGTTATTTCTCTGTGTATATACAACAAAATGTCTTTTGTTTGCTGTATTTTTCTATAGGTTATGATGTCATCCTGCATTTGAAAGGGTATGTAGTCAGAAAATGTGATGGATCTGGGGAAAAATATGGCAAATTTCATTTTCAGCATCTGCATTTTTATTTAAGGAAGTGTTTATCATCATGAACTGTTGGAGTTGGGAGAGTCCTTGGAGATCATTTATTCTAACTTCCATAATTTTAATTATTTAATTATCTTTTATTTATTGTTTAATGAATCAAAAGTTTTTATTTCTTTTATTTAGCTGTCTTTTGATGAATCAGAAGTCTGACCAGCATTAAAATCATCATTTATACCTCAGTATCACTTAGTGCAAATAATATTTTTTTTTCCGCTTCAGATGAACTAGTTGCTAATATTCAATGTCGGAAAAAACACTCAACAAATCAGATAAAATAGAGGCACAAATATACCTTATAAAGTGACCACCTAATTTAATACATCTCTTTGCATATTTTAAAGTATTTCAGAGTCGGGATTTAATAAACTTATATTAATATTTTGATGACTAATAAATCTGTGAAGCTTCACTTAAAAATTGAGCATGGCTTCATATTATATTGTTTGGTTTTCACTTAATGCTTTAACTATAAATAAAATAATATCTGATTACCTATTTAATCTAATTACCTTATTCCTATATATGTAAGTATGAATAAACAAACACATAAACCTGTGTAGTTATATGTAGACGTGTGTGTATGTGAGATATTTGGATTTCTTAGAAATTTGTTCAGATGATGACTGATGATAGAACTTTGTTTCTTAATGTCACATTCACTGAGAAGCCATTTTATAAATTTATATAAGGAAGTACTTTGAAAAATATTAAAATAATTTAATTCCATCCAGATCGAAAAATAAAATGACTTGCTGGTTTTTCATTTCCAATTTAGATTAAAATTTTCCCTACTTTCCATCTTTACAACTGCATTCTAATATATGCCACAACTCAGTTTTGCCTGGAATGCATTACATCTTCAATGGTCTTCCAGTTTTCATTTTTCTCCTTCTTTGATCTTTATATATGGGGAGATTATTTAAAATTTATATCTGATGACATGATTCTTCAGTTCTAATTTTTCTGAAGATTTCCACCTTAAAATAAAACAAAATCCTTGACATGGTCAGCACTTCCTTTCTGTTGTTAACCCTGGCTACTCTCCATCTTTCATTAATTCTTCACTTCTCTTTACTCAGTTTAGCCAGCATGATATTCTTTCAGTCTCTAGAAGTTCTTCAGCTTTTTTTCTGACTCAAAGATTGTCTACATGCTGTTTCTACCTACAATATTTTCTTACATCGCTTTCCCCTAATAAACTTCTTTTAAATTTTAATTACTTGGAAAAGCTTAGCTATTCTCCCTGCCTACCCACCTCCTCTCTACCATACATACTGAATTAGTGTTGCTATAATAGCTTAATATATCATTTATTTTCTAACTCTATTATTTATCTTTATTAATGTATTTATCTTTTATTATCTATTATCTTTACCTTTTTATTATAACTTATTACACATTTTTGTAACAAACACATTTTTGTTACACTTATTACACTTATTACACATTTTTAAACAAAATGTGTAATAGCACTTTTAGCAATAGCAATTTTAGTTGCTACAGTAAATCTATGGGTAAGACTATTAACTTTCTCTGTAATTTGACATGATAGGAAGGAGAATATGACATACTAGATATCATTATTACTTAGTGATTGGAAATCTCAAATAACAGCTATAAAAGGAAGAGTTTTGTCATACAGAATGACTAAAAGAAATAGGAGAACTTGCTGACAAAAGGAAAATTGTTTTTTGAATATTGTATTTTGTATATTGTTTTTTGTATATTGTATAACATTGTTTTTTTGCATATTGTTTTTTGTATATTGTATAACAATTTCTCGCTCCCTTTAAATTCGAGAATATTACCTGACTCATTAAAAAACGAATTACTTAATTTCCTTATTAAAATTATTTAAATGTTTCCATGTTTTAACTGGTCGGTTATCATTTCAAATGGAATCATTTTTTTTAATTGTTAAGTAATTTTGCCCTACCAATTTGAGGTCTAGGTTTATAAATTCTTGTACATAGTGCAAAGTGGATGTTAGATGACTAATTGTTTAGTGCCTGAAAAATTACAAGTTCAATTTAACTATTTGGTTTGAAATGTTAGCCCATGAAATCAAACTCCTTTCATGAATATTGTTGTATGGGACTATGAGAAATAAAAGCACATGGAAATCTACTTGATTTACTTCCTTTGGCAATACTGTTATTCAGTAAATCTTTCAGACATCTAAAGTTTAAGTGAAATTAAGATCTAATGTCTAACTGATGCCTGTATTACTGAATAAAGGTAGTTTAATATGTAAAAATTTTAATGTATAAGGAAATTTCAATTATCTACTGTTCTGTCTCAATAATTTCTTCTGCTATACTTTGCATCTTTTAATGTCTATGAATTATTTATTTGTTATAGAGAGTCCTCGAATTACTTTTGAGCCACGAGATGTGGAGGTAACATCAGGAAATACTGTCTACTTCACTTGCCGGGCTGAAGGAAACCCCAAACCTAAGATTATTTGGCTACATAACAAGTAAATACTGGGCATGAGCATATATAATCATTTGAATTTCAGTAATCCATTTTTCTTCAACTAAATTATCTGAAGATTAAATATCTGAAGTTATCAGAATTTCTTAGGTAACAATTCTCTTCACTCTCATTTACTGACTTTCCAAAATTGTCTCAAAGACCTTTCTTTAAAAAAATGTACATTTCTGGACAAACAAGCAAGTATGTTTTAAAATCTGAACATAATTTGCTATGACTCCATTTTAAATATCTTTTATATTTTTTAATTGTTATTATTATTTATGTCTTTTACATTATTGTGTATTTCCTGTAGGTTTCCCACCACCAATTCACCCATGAACCGTCACCACAGTCCCCTGTGCTCCCCTCTCCCCCATTTTGAGTCTCTACCCGCCCCTTCTCTTGCTGAATGTCTGTCTTTCATTTATTTCCCCTGTATTCCTGTTATAAGTGACACCATTTGATATTTTTCTTTTTCCTTCTGGCTTATTTCACTGAGTATGATCCCTTCTAGCTCCATCCATGTTGTTGCGAATTACATGTGTTTATCATTTTTGAATGCTGAATAGTATTCCATTGTGTATATGTACCACATCTTCTTGATCCAGTCATCTATTTTTGGGCATTTGGGTTGTTTTCATGTCTTAGCTATTGTGAACAGTGCTGCTATAAACATGGGGGTGCATGTATCCTTTGGATTAATGTTTTTGTGTCCTTTGGGTAGATTCCCAAAAGTGGTATTGCTGGGTTGTATGGAAGCTCCATTTTTTTTAAAGATTTATTTATTTATGCATACAAGCCGGGGTACAGGCTAGACACATGGGGCAGTGAGAGGGTTCACCAGAGACAGAGTGGGGAGCAGAATAGGCAGAGCGACGGAAATACACTGCTGAGGGGAGCAGCGGGCGAGGCAGGAAAGGTGTGCCGCGCCATGTGGAAAGCTCTCTGGCTGGGCATCAAACTTGTGTCACCACTAGCTACCGACAGTTCCACAGCACATCACACTTAACCACTGCACCACCAGGGAGGCCTGGAAGCTCCATTTTTAGCAGTTTGAGGAAACTGATATTTCACATTCAGTGTTGTAACTTCAGATAGTAAATCAGTATAAGATTATAGGAGCAACATAGGGGAACTAAATAAGAGATCAGGAAAAAAATAGTTAAAATAAATAAAAAAATTAACAGGCAGCTATAAATCAGAGACATTCTGCAGGGAGGTGAAGGGAGAAGGATCTAAACAGGGGAAGGAAGAACACAAGGGACTATGGTGATGGTGAACAGGTGAATTGGAGGTGGGAATTTTACAGGGACTACACCTGAGAGGAGAAAGCATACATCGTACAAACAGAAGAACGATGTTTCATATATATATATATATATATATATATATATATATATATATATATGCACACACACATAATAAAATAGATTAAGTAAATTGATAAGAAAAGATATGCAATTATTTAAAATAATATTCATTTATTCATATTACTTTATTGTCATCATACTATTTGAAAAGCACAGAAACTGTAATTCCAAAAGTCCATAAACACAAAATCAAATAGCAATAACAAACTTTTAAAAAGTTAAAATAAAGTCTTAAAAAAGGAGTGGAATAGTAACAAAATAAATACATATGTAACTGATAAAATTCAATGATAGTACTTGTGAAATAATAATATTAATTACGTCACAGGTAACTAGCATGATTTGCATATATTTTTTGCATTCTTGCACACCATCTCCTTGATTTTCTTCTATGTCATGTATAGTCAACTGAGTTTTTATGCATTTTCATGAAATATTCTAGATATTATACATGGCTTGGTTTCTGCATATAATTTGGTCTGCTATTGTAGTCAGAAACTCAAACATGCTTATGAAATATGACTTAAAGCCTTGCAAAAAAGTGTAACTTAGAAATAGTTTAGAATGAAGTTAATTAATAATACTACTGTATCTGAAATCTAGCCCAAGAGAAAGACTTCAGTTGATAGAATACTTCAATTTATTTCCATCTGGAGATGGTTTAAGGATACTTTAGAAACAGGAATTGCTGCTTGTACTATTTAAAACTGCTTACTCCTCCATCCTAGACTATAAATCTAGTCATTATGTGTTCAAGGTTACAAAAGTACTGACTAGTATCTAGAAAAGGACAAATGAAAAATCAAATTGCCCAATGGACATTGAATATAGTGACCAAAAGGTTAAGATGCATTTAAAAGGAGACAGAAACTGAAAAAGAAGGAATAATTGAAGAAAAAATGAAGCATAGGTAAAATATCTGTTAAAATAATGGTCACTTCACATTAAACATCACAGATGGGGCCTCCCTGGTGGCGCAGCGGTTGAGCATTGCACTGTGGAGCTGTCAGCAGTGCGCAATGCGAGTTTGACGCCCAGCGGGGAAGAACCCCACATGGTGCGGCAGACCTCTCCTGCCTCGCCCGCTGCTCCCCTCAGCAGTGCATTTCTGATCTGCCTGTTCTGCTCCCCCACTCTGTTTCTGGTGAACCCTCTTGCCGCCCCACACTTCTGGCCTGTACCCCAGCTTGTATGTATAAATAAATAACTCTTAAAAAAAAAAAGAAAAAAAAAATCACAGATGAAAACATTTATGCCAAGAAATGTTTTATAACAAATCTTAATTATTGATTATTTTTCATTTACTATATTTAATACGGAATTATATATAATATATATATTCTAAAAGTGCATGAAATATAAACTGTAGTATAGAAAATAATTTGAAACAAACATCTGTTTAACATAAACCGGTCTAAGGATAAATGCTGTCAATTCATCAAAAGTTAATAAAGAATCCCTTTCTTGGGTGTAAAACAGATTTTTGAGTGGCTTAGGGATATGGAGTCTATAATGCAAAGTTCTAAATATCTCCTGTATGAATTCCAGAAAGGATGTTAGAAACAAAGCATTGGAGGCACTGTTTGGAGGACAACTATGCATTTTTCAGAAATAATGAGATTTCAGATAAAGAATCATACTCATTCCCAAACAGGATTTTCAAAGGAAATCTATAACTGAGGATTATGATCAGAAAATTTAAAGTCAGAGATAAAATTTTTCATTCCAAGATAATTTGTGGATTACCTTGCAATATATAGCAGTTACACTGCCAATCAATTTACATCAGGCAATAAAATATACTTAGGGTATTAAGGGAAAAATACTAGTTTTCTTCAGTTCTATATTCAACTAAATTATCTGATAAGTAAAATAACCACATTTTCAAGCAAAGAAATCGAGCCTTGTTGAGTGATATTTGTTAAAAGTACTCCCATTAGAATGCAAACCAAGATGGCAATAGTGGTTGTTCATTGCTTCACACTCAGGAGAAATATCTAACAATTACCCAGTGGGACACTAAATTGAGAAAGTGCTAAGACTTGGAGTAATGCTTGTACTTCACAGATCAACATACACTGACCAAATGAGTTAAGGAGAAGACTTGTACTTCATTGGACAGGAAATATATGGAGAGAGTACACTCCATATACAGGTCTAGGAGAGGAATGACAGATAGCAAGAATGCTTGCTCAGTCAGTGACTCTGGGGAGGACATACTAGAAGTGAAGAGACACATGCCCTTGGAACAGGTAAAGCACACAAGAACAAGTTGAGATTCTCCATACAGGCCAGGGCTCCAGTGAGCAGAACAGTATAGAAGGGCCTCGAGAATACACTGCCCCTCTCTCACCCCTCAGCTCTGGTACTGAACTTCTGAAGTGTACCAACAGTGGACAGACTACTGACTCTCATATCTCAGACCCCAAGGAGGTCTGTGCCACACACATGAACCAGGCTTCTACCCCACCATGTTTATGAGAGGAAGAAGGCGCCTTGAGGGCCCTCTCACACCCAGCTGTCATAAAAAATGAAAATATCTTGAATATTGACCTCATGAAAATCATTCAGATTTAAGAGTCTCATATCTGGAGCTCCAGAGGAAAGGGATATCAGCAGTGACACAAGTCATCAGGGGCTGGACACTTCCAGGCTTCTTCCCCCACCCCCACCACTGCTAGTTCAGCAACTACAAAAACAGTTCTCCATGTCTATGGAAACCAGCAAAGTTCAAAAATATCAAGTGAAAAAAATAAAACCAGAGCACCACTGTGGAAAAGGGAAAATATTTCACTTTAGAATGTGCTGCTACATCTTTATACTTTTTTAAATATAGGGAAATTCAGAGTGGCCAAATTGGCAGAGAAAAATATAATGCAACCTGGACATCACAAGGAAGAACAATTCACCAGAATACAACCACAAAGACATGGGACACTATATATTCTTATCAGGTAGAATTTTCAAAATTGCTATAATAAAGAAAATCAGAGATAAAAAACGGAAAGGCAAGTCAATGTAACTGAACTCAGGAAAGTAAAAAAAAATATATAAATACAATAAAATTCAGAAAAATAAATGTGCTCAGAAATAAAATTAATGAATGGAAGAGAGAAATTAAAGTTTTACTTAAGAAAATTACAGAGATTAAGGATGTAAAGGGCCTTTAGGAATATTTTTGGGGATTCATCTCCAACACTCCATCAACAACAACAAAGGAAGCAAAATCAAAAATAAAGGGAGGGGCCACCCTGGTGGCACAAGGGGTTAAGTATCAGCACTATGAAGCTATTCACAGCCACTGCAGCATGAGTTCGATTCCCAGCCAGGGAACTTCCCCCATGGCGTAGCAGACCTCTCCTGCCTCGCCCACTGCTCCCCTCAGCAGTGTACTTCAGCAGATCTTCCTGTTCTGCTCCCCACTTTGTCTCTGGTGAATACTCTCACACCCCCTCCCCCTACACCCCAGTTCTTGTATGCATAAATAAATAAATATTTTTTTTTAAAGATGTGAAAAACTCGACAAATGAAATTAAAAATTCTAGGGTAAGCTATGAAAGCAGAATAGAAGAAGGATTGAATCACCGACCTCAAATATACTAATACACAATGACTCAGGCAAAAGAAGAGCGAAAATACAAAGTAAAAAAAAAATTGCATATAACTTATAAAAATATTCCATCACGATTTCATCATATTTTTTGGCAAACATTCTCTAGTGAGGGAGAAAATGGAATGGCATATTTTTCTTTCTTTTTTTTTTTTTACATACAAGCTGGGGTACAGGCCAGAGGCGTGGGGCGGCGAGAGGGTTCACCAGAGACAGAGTGGGGAGCAGAACAGGCAGATCAGAGGTACACTGCTGAGGGGAGCAGCGGGCGAGGCAGGAGAGGTCTGCCCCACCATGTGGGATTCTCCCCGGCCGGGTGTCGAACTTGCGTCGCTGCTGCCGACAGCTCCACAGTGCAGCGCTTAACCACTGTGCCACCAGGGAGGCCCCGAGTTCTCCTATTTAAAAAAAAAAAAAAAATCACATAAAATTTCACAAATTTTCCTTAACAAAATTAAGGAAATAAATAGATAGAACCAGAATACTGCAGACTATTTGGTAGTTGCATGTGCTCCTATATACATATCACCCAAAGTTTACGAAGTGAAATCACCAATCAAAATGCAAGGTGACTTGCAGGATCAGAAAACAAAATCCAACTTACCGCTGTCTCCAGAAAACCCCTATGATTTCCAAAGATATTCATAGGATTAAAGTCAATCATTGGGAAACAATACTAGAGATACATGGAACCATTAAAAAGGCAGGGACGGTCATACTTATAACAGAAAAAAATAGCTTTCAGTTAAAAAAAGTTAACAAAATATAGGATGAGCTTTATATAATAATTAATAGACCAATACATATGGAAGACAAAACACTCATCTATGTACATGAACCAAAGGCATATCAACATATAAAAGGGAACTTTTAACAGATCTAATAGGTTATATTGGCAGAGACATAATAATAGTAGGAGAATTCACAGCCCTCTTATAGAACAATCAGATCAACCAGACTGAAAATCAACGGGAAATAATTTCTTAAATGAAGAAGTAGACCAGACGGGATTAATAAACATGTATAGTGCTCTGCACCTCCCTAAAATTTAAGTCTACATTCTTCTCAAGTGCACATAAAACATTCTCTAAGACACAGAGCATATTGGGTCACAAAATGAAAGTTAATAAATTCATGAAGATTGAATCTTCTGATAACAGTGGTATCAAAGCAGAGCTCACCCACCAAAAGAAAGCAAGAAAACCTCTAATATGTGGAAAACCAACAATGTACTACTGAATAACTGGTTTATCAGTGAGGAACTCAAAGGAGAAATTAAAAAACATAACTAGGAACAACAACAACAACAAATGAAGACATTAGTGAACAAAACTTATGGGTTTTACATTGAGGGAAGCATATAGTAACACAGACCTACATCAAGAAACAAGGAAGATCTTAGACAAATAATTAACTTTATACCTTAAGGAACTAGAAAAAGAAATAAAACCAATTAATAATAATTATAGTGTAATAATTAGAGTGTAAATAAATGAAGGAGAAAGCAAACCATATAAATATGCATGATACAAAAACTGTTTCTTTGAAAAAATATTAACAAAATACTCAAATCTCTAACTAGACTAAGAAAAAAAAAGTGCTAGTAAATAGAATTAGAAGTGAAAGGGGAAATTATCCTCTGAAATACAGAGGATCAAAATAGACGTCTATGAATATCTTTATGCCAACAAATTGAATAATCTAGAAGAAATGGAGAGGGTCTATGGAGTATATATCTTACTGGAATTGAATCAGGGATCAATAGAAAAGTTGAACAGACCAATTAAAAGCAAGGAAATTGAAACAGTACTCAAGTCTCACAGAAAAACAAAAGCCCAGAACTAGATATTTCACTAGTGACTTTTACCAACACTTCAAAGACAATCTAATACCCATCTTTCTCAAACTCTTCCAAAATATTTAAGAAGAGGTACTGCTTCTAATCACATATTATGAGACTAATATTGCTCTGATACCAAAGCAAATGAAGATATAATAAAAAAGAAAACTACAAATTAATATCCCTGATGAACACAGACACAAATATGCTCAATAAAAATCTTAGCACACAGAACTTGAGAATTCATTAACAGGATCATGCATATCAAGTGGGATTTATTTCAGACATATAAGGATGGTCCAATAGCTGCAAATAAATCAATAAAACTCACCATATCAACAAAGGAAAAGGTAAATTTTATATGATTATTACAATAAATGCAGAGAAAGCATTTGACAAAACAGCATTCATTTAGTATGGAAACTAAAAATATTAGGATAGAAGGAACACACATGGAAATACAATGGTCATATATGCCACACTCTCACTAACATCATATTCAATGCTGAAATACATTGGGGTTCTCCTCTAAGATCAATTATAAGACAAGTATGCTCACATTAAACACTACTATTCAACACAGAATTGGTAATTCCTAGCAAGAACAATTAGGAACTGGAAAGATTTAAAAGGAATTGAAATTGGGAAATAAGAAATAAAACTATTATTATATGTAGAAGACATGACATTATACATAGAAAACTCTATAAAGACTCCACTGTAACAACTCAGAAAAAAAAGTCAATATAGAGAAGTGGAAGACTAGAAAATCAACTTGTAAAAAGCTGTTGTATTCCTAAATATGAACAGAAAACTAGAAAATAAAATTTAAAACAACAATCCCACTTAAAATCAATAAAATAAATGTCCCAAATAAACCCAACAAAGTAGGTCAAAGACTTATATAACATGAACTACAAAAATGTTAAAATAAATAGAAAACACAAGGAAATGAAAGATATTCTTTGCTCATGGATTGGAAAGTAACATTTTTTAAATGTCCATCTTACCCAAAGCAATATACCCAATATATCTAAAGCAGATTTAAAGTAATCCCTCCCAAAGTGTGAATGGAATTCTTCAAAGTATTATTGCAAACATTACTGAGATTTACATAGACTCAAGAGACCTCAAATAGTCAAAGCAATTCAGACAAAAACAAAGAACAGAGGTATCCCACTCCTAAATTTCAAACTATACTACAAAGACATGGTATTCAAAATAGTATGGTACTGGACTAAAAATAGACATGTAGGTCAATGGAATAGAATTGAGAACACAGAAACAAACCTACACTTACAGGGACAGATAATTTACTGTGGGGGATCAACAGTATAAAATGGACAAAATGTCTTCAACAAATGGTGGCAAAAATGGACATCCTCATGCAAAAGAATGAAACTATGTTGCTATCTCACACCACATTCAAAAGTAACTCAAAGTTGACTAAATACCTAAATGTAATACCTGACATCATGAAGTATATTAAAGAAAACAAATATAAATCTCCATGACATTGACCTGAGGAATATTTTTGGGGATTCATCTCCAACACTCCATCAACAACAGTAAAGGGAGCAAAATCAAAAGTAAACAAAGGGAGGGGCCACCCTGGTGGCACAAGGGGTTAAGTCTCAACACTATGAAGCTATCCACAGCCACTGCAGCACAAGTTCAATCCCCAGCCAGGGAGCTTCCCACATGGCGCAGCAGACCTCTCCTGCCTTGTCCACTGCTCCCCTCTGCAGTATATCTCAGTAGATCTGCCTGTTCTTGTTCCCACTCTGTCTCTGGTGAATCCTCTCACCCTCCCACACACCTCTGGCCTACACCCCAATGATTGTATGCATAAATAAAATAAATCTTTAAAAAAATAAACAAAGGGAATGCTTCAAATTGAAAAGCTAATGTAGATCAAAAGAAATTTACATTAAAATGAAGAGAATTCCTCCTGATGGAGAAGCTATATGCATTCATTTATCTGACAAATGGTTAATATTTAGACTATACAAATAATTCAGAAAATTTAATGACAACAGTGAAAACAACATGATTGAAAAATAGATAGAAGACCTAAATAGATACTTCTCCAAAGAAACCATACAGCTGGAGGACATATAAAGATGTTCATGATTTTCTGATATTTGAGAGATGAAAATCAAAACAAGACTGGATATTACCTCACACTTGTGAGAATGACTATTATACAAAACATAGGAAACAAAAAGTATTGGAGAGGATGTGGAACCAAGGGATCCCTTATATACTTTGTGGGGTTATAGATTGGTGCAGACATGGAAAGCAGTATGGAGACTGTTCAAAAAATTATACATGGAAGTTTCATATGATCCAGTTATTCTATTTCTGGTTATTTATCAAAATACAAAATGCTAATTCTAAAAGATATATGCATCCCCATGTTTATTGTAGCACTATTTTAAATAGCCACTAAATAGAAACAACTGAAGTTCCCAAGGAGAGATGAGTGGATTAATGATGTGATATATATACACAATGAGATATTATATAGCTATAAAAAATGAAATCTTGTATTTGTATTAACAAGAATGGTCCTGGAGGGAATTATGTTTAGTGAAGTTAACCAGAGAAAGATAAATACCACAATTTACTTATATATATGTGATATATTGAGAAAACAAGCACATAATCAAAAATAAACTCTTGAGCTAGCATTCATTAGTCATTGCCAAAGGGGGAAAGGCAGTGGGTAAATTAGGTTAACGGGACAGTGGTGTGGAGAAAGGTAGAACTGTACTTTCAGTGGTGAACTTATTGTAGTTGATAAACATGCTTTGTATACATGTTTATATATATCTACTACATTAAGTGATATAATATGCACACCTGAAACTTACAAATATAAGAATGCAATTTTACTTCCCCATAAGGAAGTTTATAAAATTAGAAATCATCCATTTGTCAATACAATTTTGGAGATTTTTTTTAGACTTCTCAGCAGGAAATAAAATGTAACTAGGAATTGAGATATAATAATCTATTGAGGAATTATATAAAAAATGAAGCATATATGTGAAACAGACAATTGGAAAATACCACAAGGGATCATAGTCCCCATGAGCAGTGATGGATACTAGTAAATTGATTATATCATTTCTCATCATAAAGCCAATATTCATTCTAACTGTGAATGACAATGTGCTAAGCCTTCTAGTGGAACAGAATCTGACTATGATAAAAGTTTAAAATGTTTAGGAGCAGAATGAGTCCTTACAAATCTTCTGTCTGACCCTAAAATAATCAGGAACACTGGACAGAACAAGCACATGCATTGTGATCAGAAAACACACATTCCCAGAGCAGATTCCATTACCAATTGCATTCAACCAAGAATAGCCTTGAAGGGTTACCTGGGGAGAAATGAGTTAAATAGACCTTAGATCATCTCTGAAAAAAAAAGTTTTCAGTGCACTGGGATATAAATAAACATTACAGCCACTTATTTATCTTCTATAGTTTATTTTCGCAACATGTATCACAAATAGTAATGAAGTTTGAATACTAAACCAAACAGGAGATGTCAAAATACATAAATAAAGTAGCACAAATAGAATTGCTTCAGTAAATAAGAAATTAGATTCATAAGGGAGGTGTGATACAAGAAGCCAAGGCGAGTAAAGTATTTTTTAAGCATGTTGACAAATCTGAATATGATGACATTGTTAAAGTATTGGCTGAATTCTAAATAAGATGGCAATAAAATGTTAGACAATACTAAGAAAAGAAAGGACATAGCTGTATCACATTCCATTTCATTTTATGTAGAGAATTATATTAAACTTAGATTTTGGTAAATCAAAAATATATGCTAAAATTATTCTAAACTACTAAAAAACATACAGCTTCAATTCACAGAGAAGGGATTGAGTATTTAAAGAAAATTGGTTAATCTAATAAAAGGGAAGGAGAATTAGAATGAAAAAGGCAAAGAAAAGTCATGAATAAAGAACAAAACATTTCATTGGAAATAAATGTAAATACATTGGTAAAGACAATGAATACTTAGGTTTAAATAAACATTGTAAGGCATTTTTGTATTGGATTAAAAAATTCAGCTGTGTGCTATTTGTGAAGCATGTCTAGGACATTATAGCATTGAGAGTTAGATGTTAGATTGATAAACAGATCACAGCAAAGTTATATTCATCACGATAAGGGTGATATAGCTATATTAATGTCAACCAAAGTCAACTTTGAGGCAAAAGTGTATGCTGCATATCATAGATCATATTTAGTGACAAAAGGAAAAATTCTCCTGGATATAAGATTCATAAATCATTGTATAGCTAACAAAGTAGGAAACAAAAATAAAACAAATTGAGGGAATTACAAGAATGAATTGACACAGACCTATTCATGGTAACTTTAATATTAAATACTAATTTTAATATTTAAACAACATGAGTCCTGACTTTATAAATAGTACATATATTATGTATATTTTATATATAAAATTCAAGGTATTTGTATAAATATGCATATATGTACAAATATCTACTATATGAAAAGCTAAACTATGCTGTTTTCAAATAACTATGGAACACACACCAAAATCAATCATGCATAAAGAAATTAAATCTCAACTCATAGCAAGGAGCCAGTTTCATAAAGACCCCTTTCTACAAATGTAAGTTTATAAAATTAGAAATCATCCATTTGTCAATACAATTTTGGAGATTTTTTTTAGACTTCTCAGCAGGAAAGAAAAGTGATTTCTTCATCTCTCTAACATGATTTTTTACTATTATGATAACAATCTCAGTTACTATATTACTTTTCAGTATGAGTGCATTATACAATTAGTAGACAAATGTTTACCTGGAATCTACTGACTCTGTAAAACAAATACACTTAAAGGAGAAAAACTAGAATAATTCAAATTGCATTTTTCCTCTAATAACTGTTATCAGTGGGTGACATAGTAGGTGTATAATGAATGTTTACGGAGGGCTGAGTGATGGGGAGAGCTTTCCTCATTTATGACTAATTACATTCACCAGTACTAAGCATACTCATGTGACTTTCTTTAGGCCTTCTCACACATGACCATTAAATATATTTAAAGTGTGTGGGGGAAATCTGGCCAAAAAGCAATTCTGCAAAATTCCCAGCATGATTCGTATCAGTGATCTTTTAAATTTATTTTTAAAAGTGACCCATATAAATACTTCCTTTCTTGTGATTATTGATGAAATGTGATGCTGTGTGTCTGAACTTTCTGGGTGATAGTCATCATTAGTTGTTGTCAATTAATTTTCCATTTTAATTGATAAATGATATTTTTCTAGTATCTTTGGTTGGAGATACTTAGGTCAATTAAGTCAGTTAAAATGGTCTAACACCTAATGAGTGGGTAAGTGGGTTGTGCTTATTTAATGCTAAATCATATACTTGATTTTGAGTCATGTTGACTTAAATATGATTTATTTTACATTTTAACAAAATATGAATATATACTGATTGACCCATAGAAAAGAGGCAAAATCTTACATATCACCATTTCATGATTTCTCTTTTTCTTAATAGAAATTCAGAGATATGGCAATGTGCTAAAATATTCTTCTCACAGGAGAGATTGCTTGTGTATAAATTCATGCTGCCCTAGAAGGAAGGTATTTAAATCTCTTTCCCTTATCTTGAAGTCTTTGTTCAGAATACTGTCCTAGAAATGAAATGAAAATGGAAAACTGGACCTCAATTCAAATAATTTGGTTAATTACAATAATAAAGTTAACAAATGGATGTACTTATAGTACTATATCTGTCTTGTTATGCTTTAAAGATGATTGGAATTTAATAATACATATGTAAACATTTATTTCTAGCCACTCACTGGATTTGAAAGATGATACCCGACTTAATTTGTTTGATGACGGGACTCTCATGATCAGAAACACTCGCGAGTCAGATCAAGGCGTCTATCAGTGTATGGCCAGGAATTCAGTGGGGGAAGTCAAGACTCAGAACGCCATGCTCAGATACTCCAGTCCTCCAGGTGCAGCTTTGTTTTCCTAATTGAACTTAATGTAAATGCATCAATTGTTCATCAGCTACTTGCACTAGAAAATGACCTTATATAGTTTCTTTAAAGTTTGTAATGTTTAAAAGAGAAATAATTATTTCTTTCATCATTTTTATAATTTCTTTTAGAGAAACTTGATTTTTTTTCTCTTGAAATTTATTTCAATTTCCTGCCTTAGTTCTTCTTTTTTTTTTTTTTTTGGCTAATCTGTGGAACTTTATTTAGTGGAAGTTTTTTCCTGTCTTAGTTCTATCACATACATGTCGCCATAGTTCTCCTAAGATTTTGCTGCTCTCCTTTTGCTTACACATCCAGTTTCTTCAGGATGGCCAAGCATCCTGAGGCAGGGTTAATCTGTGACATCTACACAGAAGTATCCTACCTTTTAAAATTAATTCAATCATTTGTTTACAATTTATTTATTCAGCAAATATTTTGGAATGCCAACTGAACCAGCTGTTGAAGATTGTATAGTCAACAATCATACACCTTCTTGCAGTTACATTTCCAATGTTTTCTATCAACCTGATACCAGAACAGTGAACAATTTTTATTAGTTTCATCTTGATGTCATATGAGCAGTAAAACACTGCCTCTCACCTTAATGAATATATATATGAGATGATATCACTATAATTAAATAAAATAACCATTGTGATGGGTGATTAGAGGGGATAAGAGCACTAAGGATTGTTGTATATTTATAAATGTTTAAAATCTGGCTCTAGGGGTGAAGGAGAAGTCCTGATTTGTCACATTTGCCGAATTATTATACCATTATACAATATTCTACCATATAAGTCAATTGCAAGTTACTGACATGATTATCACCATAATATTACTGAATGTAACTTTGGAAAGAGATATATAATAACACATAATTTTATGACATTTCCACCCTCCAGACACAATAGATGCAAATAATCTCACGATACTAGAAAAATAGTAAAATGAAGTAAAAATAATGAGAGGTAATGTATTCCAAAAATTATTTTTGAATGGTGTAGTTATGTAACTGTAAGTTTATGTAACTGAATGTTTCATAATGTCTATACTTAACCAGTTTTAAAATTTTGGAAAATGTGACAAGTCATACTCCTGAGCCAACTATGGAACCTCCTGAAAGTAGAGGAGCCCTCGGCGTATATTGGAGAACTGTGTTAATTTAGGGAATTTTTTTTCCAGGATCAGTTAGTAAAAGACATGTAGGAGAAAGTCAGTTGAATAGATTTGAAACATTATTTTAATGGAAAGGTAGGAGAGGAAGACAGAGTGGGGTACATTGAAGACATGGGAGTCCTAGATGACCGGAGGATACAGATGAAGGGCTAGGATTTGCATAAGATCTGGAGAGACATGAGGCATGATCAGATCAACACACTAGTTTTGATTGTACTCAAAGAGTGATCAAATTTATATTTTATTTTTGCAAAGATTTCACTAGTTTGGAAAATTGGTGGTCAAGGTAAGAAGAGGAAGATAGCAAGCTATTGAAAGAGGAGTAGCATGAATATGGTAGTGACAAAGAGACTTGAGTTTATTTAATAGACTTAAGAGAACCCAGGACAAATGTGCAGTTGAGTTGGAGGTTGACTGAATACCACTAGGTCCTTCTAAGCCCTCATTCCCTTCATCGCTAAGTAAAATCTGATGCTGTAAAAAGGAGCTGTTCCTACTTTGACTTCCAAGAAACCAGTTCCTCTTTATTCTCTCTAAATTCATAGCTCTAATTTCTCAATCTATTTAGTCTGCTTTAATTATGTTGTACTGAATGCACTCCCTCCCCAATATTCCTTTGGTTGTCCCTGCCCCAATCACATCCCTCTTCCTTTGAGTTGTCATTGAGTTTTAAGAAGATTCCCATAGATTCAACTCGAATAATCAATGTAAAAGTCATACTTGTGATCATTAGTATTTCTCCCAAGATTTAGATTGGTATCGCCACTTTCTTTTTGCTCAGTTTTATCTATAAGTTTTTTTTACAACCCTCAAAGATAGGCACAGACACTTTATCTTATGAGTTCCATCTCTGTTGTTCCATCTTATGTTTCCATCTCTTATGTGTTCCATCTCTGTTCCATGTCTGAATATTATTAATATTCTCCCTGAATGTCAGATGCAACTTCCACTGATTCCTTTTTTTCATCAAGTATCTAAAAATTTAGTTCCAACATGCATCCAATTGTCTTCTTTTCTATTTCTACTGCCACTGACTCACTTCCTCACCTCAATAATTGTAATTATTTTCTCTGACCCTCCTTACCTTCAGCACAGTTATATAGCACTTTATCCTTAGATCTAATACAATGATTTCTAAAGTATATTGTAGCTCTATAGGCTGTGTGATTTATCCTCTGTCTTTGTGGATAAAGAACGAGCAAGCAAGGAGAGTAATGTGCCTATGCATGCATCTTTAAATCTTAGCACCTAGCATTTTGCTCAATACTCAAGGCACTCAATATTGTTAAAATTGAATTAAAACTTGAGTCTTGCATTAGATTACATCAATTTGTTTCTATTCTTTGGAGTATGTTCATCTTAGAAATTAAGTGGCCACCAAAACTTAGACCTGATAATTAGAAATTTTTAACGTCTCACTAATTCTTTAATTTTTGCTTGAGATTTCTAGAATAATGAAAGGTGTGAACCAGTAGGAGTGGAACACCTTGCATGAAAGTCTAAATTTTACATTTAGAACAACCGGTGAATCAAAATATGTAATATATATATATATATTTTTTTTAAAGATTTATTTTTTACTTATACATACAAGCTGGGGTACAGGCCAGAGGCGTGGGGCGGCGAGAGGGTTCACCAGAGACAGAGCGGGGAGCAGAACAGGCAGATCAGAAATACACTGCTGAGGGGAGCAGCGGGCGAGGCAGGAGAGGTCTGCCGCGCCATGTGGGATTCTCCCTGGCTGGGTGTCGAACTCGCGTCGCTGCTGCCGACAGCTCCACAGCGCAGCGCTTAACCGCTGCGCCACCAGGGAGGCCCAAAATATGTAATATATTTTGCTGAAAGTCACTGGAAATTTCACAAGACATGGTTTAAATGCATAGTATATGCTCATGTGGCTTATTCATATGGCACAGGTAAAGCGGGAGTAGTCTGTCCAAAACTGTCACATTAGCCTAATGTTCCAATGATATCTTTCCTCCTACTCTTTAGTCCTCTGCATGTAGTCCTCTGTTTTTCCCTACATAATAATCACCAAACTCATGCCCAAATTCCTGGTAGCAAACAGGAGGAAGAATGATGACCAGTTAGATTTTGCCCTTCCATTGAGAAGGAAATTCTTCTTGCTGTTGTGATCTACATCTCATTGGCAGAACTGTATCACATAGATTATTTTTAATTGCAAGGGATTCTGGAAAGGGGTATCTTTCCCCAGGAACATTTGAACTTTTAGCCCCTAATATGAAGAATAGGTAAGCATGTAACAGTGTCCATGATCCCTCATGACATTGAGAAAAAGTCTTTATAAAACAACACACACACACACACACACACACACACACACACACACATTCCAGATTAAAATTTATTTTAGATTTAATTGTTTGAGAATTTAATGTGTGTATGTAATATTTTCATATTAATGAATTTTAAAAAAGATAGTAATCTTTTTTAAAAAATATATTTTTATTGTTATTTATGTCTTTTACATTTTGTATTCCCCTTGGGTAACCCACCACCAATTCACCCGTGATCCATCTCCACGGTCCCTTGTGTTCTTTTCTGCTCCATTTTGTGCCCTTATCCTCCCCTGCACCCTCCCAACCTGCTGAGTGTCTCTCTCCTATTTGGTTTCCTTATAGTCCTATTATAAGTGAAACCATTCAATATTTTTTCTCTCTGTTTCTGGCTTATTTCACTGAGTATGATCCCCTTTAATTCCATCCATGTCGCTGCAAATTGCATGTGTTTATCTTCTTAGAATGCTGAATAGTATTCCATTGTGTATGTGTACCACATCTTCTGGATCCAATCATCTATTTTTAGACATGTGGGTTGCTTCTATACCTTTGCTATTGTGAACAGTGCCACGATGAACATATGGGTGCATGTATCCTTTTGGATTAGTGTTTTTGCATCCTTTGGGTAGATTCCCAAAAGTGGTATTGCTGGGTCATATGGAAGCTCCATGTTTAGCAGTTTGAAGAGTCACCATACAGCTTTCCATAATGGTTGGACCATTTCGCATTCCCACCAACAGTGCAGAAGCGTTCCTTTTTCTCTATACCCTTTCCAGTATTTGGTGTTGCCTGTATTTTTAATGTGTGCCATCTTCACAGGTGTGAGGTGGTATCTCATTGTGGTTTTGATTTGCATTTCCTTGATTATAAGTGATGCTGAACATTTTTTCATGTATCTGTTGGCCATTTGCTTCTTTTCTTTGGAGAAGTGTCTTTTTAGCTCTTCTGCCCATTTTTTGACTGGATTGTTGGCTTTGTTTTTGTTGAGTTGTGTGAGCTCCTTGTAGATTTTTGTTATTAGTCCTTTATCGTTTGTATTGTGTGCAAAGGTCTTCTCCCAGTTAGTAGGGTGTCTGTTAGTTTTGGTTAATGTCTCTTTGCATACAGAAGCTTTTTATTTTGATAATCCCATCTGTTTATCTTGTCCTTTACTTCCTTCTCTTTGGGGGATGTGTCTTTCAAGATTTTGCTGAGATGTATGTCGTGTAGAGTTTTGCCTATATTTTCTTCTATAAATTGTATGGTTTTGGGTCTTACGTCCAGATCTTTTATCCATTTTGAGTTGGTTTTTGTGCAGGGTGTGAGGTAGTAGTCTAGCTTCATTTTTTTGCATGTGGCTGTCCAGTTTTCCCAGCCCCATTTATTGAATAGACTGTCCTTGTTCCACTGCATTTTCTTTGCTCCTTTGTCAAAGATTAGTTGTTCATAGACATGAGGCTTTAATTCTGGGTATTCTATTTGGTTCCATTGGTCTTTCTTTTTATTTTATTTTATTTTTCTAAGATTTTTTTTTAATTTATTTACACATACAAGCTGGGGTACAGGCCAGAAGTGTGGGGCGGCGAGAGGTCTCACCAGAGAGAGAATGGGGAGCAGAACAGGCATGTCAGAAATACACTGCTGAGGGGAGAAGCAGGCAAGGCAGGAGAGGTCTGCCACGCCATGTTGGAATCTCCCCCGTCAGGTGTCGAACTCACGTCACCGCTGCCGACAGCTCCACAGCGCAGTGCTCACCCGCTGCGCCACCAGGGAGGCCCCTCAGTTGGTCTTTCTGTTTTTGTTCCAGTACCATGCTGTTTTTATTATTATGGCTTTGTAGTATAGTTTGAAACCAGGGAGTGAAATTTCTCCTTTTTCTTTCTTTTTAGTTAGGAGGGCTTTAGCTATGCGAGGTTTTATGTGGTTCCATATGAATTTCATCAGTAGTCGATCTATTTCTTTGAAGAATGTCATTGAGATTTTTATTGGAATAGCGTTGAATCTGTAAATTGCTTTTGGGAGGATTGCCATTTTGATAATGTTCATCCTTCCAATCCATGAGCAAGGGATACCTTTCCATCTTCTTGTGTATTCTTCTATTTCTTTCAACAGTGTTTTATAGTTTTCTTTATATAAGTCCTTTATGTCTTTTGTTAGATTTATTCCCAGGTATTTGATTCTTTTGGTTTCAATTTTGAAGGGGATGGATTTCTTAATTTCTTCTTCTTCAGATTGGGTGTTTGCATAGAGGAATGTTACTGACTTTTGTGCGTTGATTTTGTATCCTGCTACTTTACAGAACTGGTCTATAATTTTGAATAGTTTTTCTATGGAGTTTTTATGGTTTTGTATATATATTATCATATCATCTGCAAATAGAGACAGTTTGATATCTTCTTTTCCTATTTGGTTCCTTTGAATGTCTTTCTCTTCTCTAACTGCTCTGACTAGGACTTCCAGTATTATATTGAAAAGTAATGGTGAGAGTGGACATCCTTGCCTTTTTCCTGATCTTAGGGGAAAGGCCTTCAGGTTCTCACCGTTGAGGATAATATTGGCCATGGGTTTGTCGTATATGGCTTTTATTATGTTGAAGTGTGTTCCTTCTATCCCAAGGATTTCAAGGGCTTTTATCATAAATGGGTGTTGCACTTTGTCAAATACTTTCTCAGTGTCTATTGATATGATCATATGGTCTTTATTTTTCTTTTTGTTCATGTGTTGGATTACATTGATTGATTTTCGGATGTTGAACCATCCTTGTGTCCCTGGAATAAATCCCACTTGGTCATGGTGTATTATCTTTTCGATGCATTGTTGGATCTTATTGGCCAAGATTTTGTTGAATATTTTTGCATCAGTATTTATTAGGGACATTGGTCTGTAGTTTTCTTTTTTTGTATTGTCTTTGTCTGGTTTTGGTATTAGAGTAATATTTGCTTCATAGAATGTGTTTGGTAGTACTCCTTCCTTCTCGATTTTTTGATAGAGTTTGCGTAATATAGGGGCTATTTCTTTTTTGAATGTTTGGTAGAATTTGTTTGTGAAACCATCTGATCCTGGGCTTTTGTTTTGGGGGAGGTTTTTAATTACTGTTTCAATTTCACTACTTGTGATTGGTCTGTTTAGGTGTTCTATATCTTCTTTGTCTAGTTTTGGGTGATTGTATAGTTTTAGGAATTTGTCCATATCCTCTAGGTGGTTGTACTTGTTTCCATATAGCTGTTTATAGTAATCCCTGATTTTTTTTTTATTTTTGCTGTGTCCGTTGTGATTTTGCCTTTTTCATTTATGATCCTATTTATTTTTGTTTTCTCCCTTTTTTCTTTGTAAGACTGGCTAGTGCTTTGTGTGTTTTGTTTATTTTTTCAAAGAACCAGCTTCTGGTTTCGTTGATCTTCTGGATTTTTTTTTTTAATTTCCATTTCATTTATTTCTGCTTTGATTTTTATTATTTCCTTTCTTAAACTGGCTTTTGTTGTTCATGTTCTAGTTCTTTGAGATGTGAGATTAAATTGTTTCTTTGAGTTGTTTCTTGTTTCTTGATGTGAGCTTGTAATGCTATATATTTTCTTCTTATTACTGCTTTTGCTGTGTCCCAGACATTTTGGAAAGTTGTGTCCTTGTTCTCATTCAGTTCTAGATTTTTAAAAATTTCTTCTTTGATCTCTTTGTTGATCCATTGGTTTTCCAGTAATGTGGTTTTCAGTCTCCATGAGGTAAAAAGGTTTCTTTTTTTCTTTTTATGGTATTTCCAGTTTGACTCCTTTATGATCGAAGAAGAAGTCTGGTATTATTTTGATCTTAGTGTATCTGTTGAGGTTGTTTTGTGGCCTAATACGTGATCAATCCTGCAGTATGTTTCATGCGCACTTGAGAAAAATGTGTATCCAGTTTTTTGGGGGTGAAGTGATCGATAGATATCTGTTAATCCCATGTGGTCTAGGTCCTTATTTAGAGTTTTAATGTCCTTGGTTTCTTTTTGTCTTCTTAATCTGTCCAGTAAAGAAAGTGAAGTATTGAAGTCTCCTACTATGTATGCATTTTCTTTAATGTCTGTTGAAAATGATAGTAATCTTAAACTCACTCTGTAGAGCAAATAAATCTTCTAAACTGCTACTAGTTATAATTTTTTGCTTGCTTTTCCCCCATAGCCAAGCCTAGCTTTATAATCCAGCCCCAGGACAGAAATGTTTTAATTGGCACCAGCACAATTTTAGGATGAATGGCCTTTGGTCACCCACAACCCCATGTTATTTGGACCAGGTGCAAAGGTGCGTCACTAGATGAATCCAGGCATGTGGCTACTTCAGGAGGACTTGACATTCAGAACATCACACTGCAGGATCATGGCCCATTTACTTCCACGCCAACAAAATACAAGGCTCCCTCCAAGTTACAGCAAACATAATTGTGCAAGGTATAGGAGCAGGTCATGATTGGAATGTTCAGACGTTTATATTTCAACTTAAAAAAATCATGTCAGGGGCTCCTTGGTGGTGCAACAGGTTAAGCACAGTGCTTTGGAGCTGTAGGCAGCTGGAGCACATGTTCCATGCCGGCAGGGGAGATTCCCACATGGCACAGCAGACCTCTCCTGCCTCGCCTGCTGCTCTCCTCAGCAGTGTATTTTGGTCTGTCTGTCTGTTCTGCTCCCCTCTCTGTCTCTGGTGAACCCTCTCACTGCCCCACACCTCTGGACTGCACCCCAGCTTGTGTGAAAAAATAAAAAAAAACAAATCTTTAAAAAATGTCAATCATTTGTAAAAATAATTTTATTTGCTATTTATTTTTTGACACAATGGAATTTTCAAAACTAATATGCTTCGCTTTAAAACTTGGATTTTTTTTAATCTCAGTCTTTTTTAAAGATTTATTTATTTATGCATACCAGAGGTTTGGGGGGGATGAGAAGTGACAGAGTGGGGACAGAACAGGTGGATTGACTGAAATACACTTGAGGGGAGCAATGGGAAACAGGAGAGGTCTGCTGTGCCATGTGGGTCAGCTCCCTGGCCTGGGACTGAACTTGTGCTGCAGTGGCTTCAGATAGCTTTATAGTGCTGAGACTTAACCCCTTGGACCACCAGAGAAGCCCTCATTTCAATCTTTATCATAATCAACCATTACCAATTAAAGAGATGAAATCATTAACCTGGCAGTAAACTGTGAAAAGATAACATGTGTTTCTGTATACTATACAGATATAGGGAAGATACTCCAATAAGAAAGTGACTATACCCTAGAGTCTAAGTCGTTTACTAAGCTGCTACTCAATATAACTTGAGGCTCTTACAAGAAGTCTGGGCTGTGTGACAAAAGCAACAATAAAAATATTCTGAACACAACAAGTGATTTATATGCATGGGCATGCCATCACATTGTGAAGAACTTGTGTTTTTCTACTATTCTTTTGTCTTAACTGAGAGCTGCTTCTTCCTTTAAGTTGTAGCTGTGGGTGTGCTTGTACTCCAATACTTCTTGTGAACTTAGATGTTTAGTAACCAGAATATAGGTGTTACTGAAGTGATGCAAAAGTTCTGTTCTATTCAAAACAGTTTTTCATCAGCTCACCAGGTTACATAATTTATAATTATCCATTTATCCATTTTAAAACTTCTTGGAGTCATTGACATTGTAATTTAATTAATTTTTTCATTTTACTTATCAAGTGTGCCCAGGATATTATCTATCAGAAAATCAGACCAAAAACACAGAAGAAACACAGGAATATGGAATTAGAAATATGGAATTGTAGTGAGCATGATTGCTGACTATTCCAAGAAGTAAAATTGATAATTGACAATGTCCATCCATCTTGGGTTTTCAGCATACAGTATATGTTTTCTGAATTGATTTTTTTTTAGCATCCTTAAGTAGCACTAGATGAGTGATTTTTAGTTTCCGTTCTTATGTCTAAGAAAATACTATGTTTTCCCCTAGAAATGCTGGTAACATTTTTTTCCTCTACAGCGAAGTTGTAGAAATGAACTTTTTCTTTCAGTCTTTGGAAATTGCAAGGGGAAATTACTTTTAAAGGACCCAAGCATTATTTTTAGATTTTCAATTTATAGGAGCTAAAAAAAAAATGCTTTCAAAGAAATTGTTGATTCTTTATTTGATTATATTATTTTACATTTAATATCTGGTTTTTAGAAGCATAATGCCTAATCAAACATTTTCACACTGTCTCTTTTATTTTGCATTGTACCAGTATTTTGCTTCACAGATACTTGGGTTTAGTGGTTTTCCATTTGTTATTCTCTATTAGCTGATGTTGAACTAAGCTGTAACACCATTTGTGGCCCTCTTTATTTCTCCAACACAATATGCTGATTTCTTTTTGAGTTAGTTTGCACTGAAATCACCATCTGTTTCTCTTTTGTCCCTTGCAATTGTCTGCTTGTGTCACTTGTACATCTGTGCATTAAAATTTATAATTGGTCTTGGGATGGTTCATTAATCATTCAATACATTTGTAAGAGAGGTTTATTTTATTTGCCTAGTGTATTGAATAGATATTTTAAGATGAGCCCTTTTGAGTCATCTTAACAGATGTTCACTCAATTTTCTTTATTGTCCATTTAAGTCAAAATCACAGTTTCCCACAGATTGACTTCCTTCCCTAAACTGATTGCACAAGGCATAAATAAAATGAAAAACAAAACAAAACAGTAGATAAAAGCAGAGACCCAGTGAAAGGTATGAAATACAGTGAGGGATATTTAGGTGAAAAGTTCTGTAGTCAACATTGTAAATGAAAATCCTTTATTTTTTATTAAAATAATTCATGACCATGGATTTTGTAAAATTCCAGAAGGTTGGGTTTACTAAAATTAAAAAAAATATATATATGCTTTACATAATAAGCACATGTTGCTTTTACTTTTGAGGCAGGACTCTGATAGCCACTGGTTTAAGTGAAAGACCCAGAAATGCAAACCTCATCATTCTCACTAATTGATCCAGCCACTATACTACCTGCCTTAGTCATGTTTAGAGCTTTTATTTTCTCCCTATTCGATAAAAATATCATCAATATCCTAAAGATTCCACTAAATAAATATGAGAAACAAAAAGGGAGACAGGCTACAAAAATCAATATACAAAAAAATGTTGCATTTCTAAATTTATGAAATGAATTAGAAGAGAAAGAAATCAAGGTGGGAATTCCTTGAATTTCCTCTCACAAAAGAGAATTAAATAACTGAAATAAACTCAACAAAAGAAGTAAAAGAGGTACACACACAAAAAACTCTGAGGTTTTATTTAAACAAGTAGAAACTAAACAAGGAAATATATAGAACCAGAAAACTGAGGACAGAATGACAGTAGTATACCTTCATGTCTCAATAATCATCTTATAATCAACTTAATCATAAATGGACTGAACTTGGCAATCAAAGGCAGAGAATAGCAGGATGGATTAGAAAACAAAACCCAACATTTTACTTTCTTCAAGAAACACACCTGGTCTCCAAATACATAGGCTTAGAGTAAAGTGTTGGAAAATTATCTTAAAAATAAATGGGATCCAAAGAAAAGTAGGGAAAGTCTTACTTATATCACATAAATAAATACCGACATAAAGAAGGAAATAAGAATCAGGAGTGGACTCTATATAATGATTAAGTGAGTAATAGTTCAGGAAAATATAGCATCCATCAATATTTATTCAGCAATAGAGGAATGTCAAAATACATAAGGCAATAATTATTAAATCTGAGAAGACACTGGTAGAAACGCAATACTGACTGGGGATTTCAACATCCCATTTGCACCAATGAACAGATCAACCAGAGAGAAACAGGAAACAACCTTAAACAAAAATTATACCTCATGGGCTTAGTAAATATTTATTGGGTCCTGCATTCCCCCCAAACTGAACAAACATTATTCTGAAATGTATGAGACATTCTCCAAGATTGACTACATATTGGATCATAAAACAAGTATAAATGAATTCATATAGATTGAATTCATTTCAAATACCATCTCTGATAAAAATGGTATCAGACTACAAACCACTAAAAGAAAGCAGAGAAAAATCTTTGATATATGAAGACTGATGGGCCTCCCTGGTGGCACAGCAGGTTAAGTCTCAGCACTATAAAGCTATCCGTGGCCACTACAGCATGAGCTCGATCCCCCACCATGGAATTTCCCACATGATGCAGCAGACCTCTCCTGCCTGTCCCGCTGTTCCTCTCAACAGTGTATCTCAGTGGATCTACCTGTTCTGCTCCCCACTCTGTCTCTGGTGAATCCTCTTACCACCTCACACCTCTGGTCTACACCCCAGTTCTTATATGCATAAATAAATAAATCTTTAAAAAATATGAAAACTGATCAACACACTTCTGGGTGACAATTGGTTTGATGAGGAAATCAAAGAAGAAATTTAAAAATATATCCGAGACAAATAAAAAGGAAGACACAAACTGCAAAAACTTATGGGACACTGAAAAAGCAACACTAAGAGGGAAATATATAGCAATACATGTCTGCATCAAGGACCATGAATGAGCTCAAATAAATAATCTTTCCTCTCACTTAAAGGAACCAGAAAATGACAAGGAAAGAAATAATAAAAACTGGAACACAAATAAAGTGAAATAGGAATAAAATAAACAATCCAAAAGATTAATGAAACCAAAAGCTGGTTCTTTGAAAAAAAGTTAAAAACCTAAACTAGATATATAAAGAAAAGAAGGAATAAAATTCAAATAAATAAAATTATAAGTGAAAGTGAAGTTATAATATGCATCTCAGAAATTCAGAGGCTCAAAAGGAGTTACCATAAATATTTGTATGGTAGTAAGTTGGAAAATCTAGAAGAGATGGAAAAATTCTTAGAAATACACAACCATTCAAGACTGAAATAAATTTGAACAGACTGATTACATATGAGGAAACTGAAATAGTAATCAAAAGTCTACAAACAACAACAACAACAAACAAAAGTTAAGGACAAGATAGTTTCACTAATGAATCCTATGAAAGATGAAATGATACCTGTATTTCTCAAAACCTTCCAAAAAATTGAGAATAAAGGACTATTTCCAAAAACATGTTAAGAAGCCAACATTATTTTGATACTAGAACCAAAGACATCATAAAAAAGAATCATTAACTAAATCATTTTCATAAACTCTGAAACAAGTTGCTTGTAAATTTTAATAAAAAGATCCATCCCTTAAGGTGATTGTTCCTGTAATGTTTGATATGACACCTTTAGAAAATTACATTTAAGTCAAAATCATAGAATTTTCAAGTATTCAGATCTTTTACAATAGAATTTATTTAAATAGTGAATTATTAATAACATAGCACGTATATGATGTATTTATGACTTTTCTTAATGTGAAAAATAAATCAGTGTGGCTTAAAATATGTAATGGGGGCCTCCCTGGTGGTGCAGCGGTTAAGCACTGTGCTGTGGAGCTGTCAGCAGCGGCAAAGTGAGTTCGATGCCCAGCAGGGGAGATTCCCACAAGGCACAGCAGACCTCTCCTGCCTAGCCCGCTGCTCCCCTCAGCAGTGTATTTCAGTCAATCTGCCTATTCTGTTCCCACTCTGTCTCTGGTGAACCCTCTCACCGCCCCACGTCTCTGGCTTGTACTCCAGTTTGTATGCATAAATAAATAAAATCTTTTTTTAAAAAAGTATGTAATGAAATTCAATAATAGGGCCTCCCTGGTGGTGTTGGGGTTAAGTTTCAGCTCCATTATGCTATCACTGCTTTGGCCTGAGTTTGATCCCTGAGCTAACCCACATATGGTGCAGCAGATCTCTCCTTTCTCACCCATTGCTCCCCTTAGCAGTGTATTTCAGTCTATCTGCCTGTTCTGTTCCCCACTCTGTCTCTGGTGAATCCTCTCACTCCCCACACCTATGGCCTACACCCAGCTTGTATTCATAAATAAATAAATCTTTATTTATTTCTTTATTTTTAAAGATTTATTTATTTATGCATACAAGCTGGGGTAGAGACCAGAGGCATGGGGCAGTGAGAGGGTTCACCAGAGACAGAGTGGGGAGCAGAACAGGCAGAAGGACGGAAATACACTGCTGAGGCGGGCAATGCAGGAGAGGTCTGCTGCACCATGTGGGAATCACCCCCTCCGGGCTTCGAGCTCACGTCACTGCTGCCGACAGCTCCAGAGCGCAGCGTTTAACCACTACGCCACCAGGGAGGCCCCTAAATCTTTTTTTTTAAAGTTATTCAATAATATCTGAATGATTACCGTCTCAAATCAAATATCTGAGATGATTTGACAAATCACTTCTTACTAAGTTTTTGTACAATTTCTGCTACCATTTGCTCCCACTCCTTACTTGAATATATAAGAAATTATAATTAAAATAAATATTTGACAAAGTATATTTGTTTCATGTTTCTTATTTATACAGTTAATAAAGGTTTTTAAGTCTTCAGTTCAAAGTAAGTTAAGCTAAGCTAAATGACTATAGTATAGATGAATTATAAGGTCACACAAATTCATGAAAACCCTCAGGGAATGCCTGGAAAAAACTTGTAATAGAATTCTAGGACAGTAGAACTCCTAGAAGAAAATCAGGCTGGAGGATGTTTAATTAAATCAAGTCTCAGAGCTAATTCATGGTAGACAGTTTGAGAATCTAGATTGCTCAGCCCCAAGGCTAATGTTCTTTTTGGAACATTATATTTACTCTTAAAATAACTGGGAATTACTGAAATGAACAAAAATATTTCAATGTTAAAAATGGCTTCATAACACAAGAAAAGAAATACATAATAAAAGTAGGTACTAAAGATAAGTGATAGTTCAAAACATACTTGCTTTCAAATTTTTAGTAATAATTAAAACTCACAATCAGACAAAAGCTGAAAAGTATGTATATTGCCTGTGTTATCATGGGAAAAATTGTAATTTCCAAAAATTCTACATCCTACCAAAAATAAGACAAGTGTATGTAAATAATCATTTCACATTTATTCCAACCACTAAAATGAACAACTTACTACATCAAATGGAGATTTTTTTTATCAGATACATCTTTTTATTGTATTATTATTGATAACAATGGTTTACAGTATCATATATAATTTTGGGGCTACAGTTTCACGCTTCTTCACATGTATGCTATTGAGTATTTTTGCATCTGAGTTCATTAGGGAGATTGGTATGTATTTTCTTTTTATATTGTTAAAATGTATTTGGTAGTATTTATTCTTTCTCAATTTTCTGAAAAGATTTTTGTAGGATAAGCATTAGTTCACCTTCGAATGTTTGGTAGAACTCACTTGTGAAACCATCGGATTCTGGACTTTTGTTTTGGAAAGTGTTTTTGTTTACTCCGGAAACAAATTCTAACAACCTATCTCAAGATATTTCACTTTTTACCGTTGGCATTAAAAATTCGTAAAATAATTTTAAATTCTGATGTATTTTTTCATTCTTTTTAGTTCCCCCACAGTTTATAATAAGTCCCAAGGATCAAGTGGTGCTAGAAGGACACGCTGTGGAATTTCTTTGTAAAGCTGAAGGCAATCCACTTCCAATAATTGCCTGGACAAAAGCAGGTATTGCCACATCCACACGTGATTGTGAGGGAAAAGAAATACCTTATTTTTAATGCGAATACAAACAATATTTGAATGATCATCATTGGTATGTTGTGATATGAAAACACAGAGAAGTAATCCTTGACTTAAATGTCATAAAGTATTATATTTCATGTTTCAATATTTGATTTTATGGACTTCTTTAATCTTCCTCTCTGGTACTGTTCCCTGATTTTTAAACTGAAATTGAAAATTTCAGTGGCTTTAAGTTTTTTTAATGTGGCAGTATCCTCTATTAGCACAAAGTAAACTGGTAAGTTATTATATTGATATTATAAGTGAAGTTACAATGTATTAAATGGATAAATTTAAGTTGTAGATAAGGGTGGAAACTGACAGAAAGGATCCTTCTTCCCCAACAAAGGGGGCAGGCACGACCAGGAAACCATGTGAAACTGCAGAAAAAGCATGACAATCTTGAGATGAGAGCTTGTCTGGGATTTCTCTGGACTTGTAGTTGCTAACATTTACATTAGTTTAGGAACTAGATTAAACTCTACATTCATCAACATTTTTGAATTTCTGTTGACTAAAACTTTTGCTCCAGTCTCTTTAACATTAGAGGTGGTTGGGAGGTTGATTTTGGAACTGGAAAGCCAAGACTCACTTTTCCACTCTTGGTTTGTAAAGTCATATGATATTGGTACAATCTCCACATCTATACATTGTGGTAGATACTATTTCCTATAACATAGCATGGTGGTGATTAATTTGAATGCATTTGTAATCAAACATTTATAACAATAGCCAGAATATTTGTGTTTATAATACAGGATAGCTATTATTTTTTCCTTCAATGACAAGACATTTTAGGAAATATATATTCACTGAAATAGTTGAGAATAACAGACAATTTGTTAGTGACCACAAGGAGTATAGCCTCAATATATAATCTTTGAAGTAAGAAATACAATGGTGATTGGAGGTATCACATACATGTGATAAATAAATGTTATAGAATTATTTGAAAATTATATTTAATAATCACTGGGTGGATAATCTAAGAATAAAAACATAAACATAAACATATGCAAAAATGATTCCTCTCCTAGATAAATTTTGTCTTTTGTACTACATTTAAGTAAGGCTGGGGTATAAGGCTGTAGAAAATGCTAAATGTACTGTGTAATCCCTCCCATATTCTGCTAAGAATTTTAGTTTTTACTCTAAGGTAATCTGAAATCATGAAAAGCAAGATTGATGTGTTAAGTCAGATTGATTTTGAAATTTGTACTGTAATTGCGATAAGAGAAACCAATAGAGCAAAAATTAAGGTGGGGAATTCTGCTGAGTGTAGGGTAGACTTAATCATGGGTTGCCATATTTTCTGGATGCAGTGTTACAGATGACCCATTACATAAATTCTCTAACAACAAGGATTTCCTACAAGACAGATCACAATCTTTATGGAGGAAAAGCATGCAGTCTTAACTTTCTGTGCATTAAGCCATGCAAACACAATAAAAAAGTATGTTCTTTCCATCTTTGTAGGGGGGCAGCTCCCTCAGGAAGGTCGGCATTCAGTTCTCTCCTCTGGAGCCTTGAGAATTGACCACGTAGCACCTCATGATCAAGGTCAATTTGAATGTCATGCTGTCAGTCCATTGGGAGTGAAAAAATTGTCTGTCCAGCTAACTGTAAAACCCAAAGGTAATGCATATAGGTATTATACTTACACAAACTGGAGAGATCCTCCCTTTCTGTGTTTCAGCACAAGCAGTAGGACCTTATTACTTTGGTACTTTTCATTTTATAGGATTTTAAAAAGTGCAAATCGGATACTTTCTTCCAATCCTTTTTTAAAATTATGAACTTTATCTCTCTAATACTAATTATTAATATCATGTTTTTTTCCCTAAAAATACCATTTTGCATTTTCTTCTAGCATTTTTACAAAGCTCATCGTCATCCTATGCAGATAATTATCCTCATCTGCATAGATCAACTTACAAAAGGATGCCGTTTTTCATTCCATATAGGCTGAATCTTGGTCATATATTGAATTGTCTTTTAAAATATTTGGATCTTTTGGGAATATATTTCAGATACTCTGTTTAAACACATCATAAAAATAATGGTACTTTGGTGCATCATACACCAAGAACATCATAGTAGTATAATGGAATAATATTGTGTTATCTATCCTCAGTTTATTGTTAACTGACATGTTAAAAAGGGGAAATTCAAGGTTTAAAATTTTAAAGATTAATTTAACGTAAGAATGAAATATGGTTGCTATGAAAAATATTGAATTTTTATATTTAGTTCTTATATTGAAGTGATAAAACTTACAGTATGTATAGCACCTAAATTATATTTTCAACATTGCTGTAGATTTGAATATAATTTCCTAAATATCTCCACACACTTGCTATAATTTGTTTTGATGTAGTATATATAAATTTAGAGATAACACATAAAAGTACAAACAAACTTTAATCATATGTGGGATATAAATGTGAGAAAAATATTAGCAGTGTTTAAGTGTTCATGATTTGGGACATAGACATAAGGTTCATGAAGTTAACATCTGGTACACGCATAGCCCATTATCAATTCATTTCTTGCCATGTTATAGATATAACAGGTGCTTTTTGTTGTTGACAGAAGTTGACGTTTTATGAAAGGAGAGAGTATTAAGTAAGGTTTGAAAATAGCAACTAAAATGCAGGGGAAGATTTGTAAACACTATTGTAGAAAGATAAAGACATTTGACATGCCTTTGAAAAAACCCATTTCTTTGACATCCGATCTAAGAGGAAATGCTGAAAACTGGACTACAGGGCTTTCAAAACTACTTTTGAATTGGTTTTCAAATAATTAGCTAATTAAAATATAAAAAAAATTCACATTTTATCTTTTTTAAAGGAGGCTATATTAAATTAACACATACTGATAAAAAATATAACATGAAGACACCATAGTCATTGGTCTAAGTTTTGTTCTCTTTTTCAACCTACTATTACATATTTTCACTTTGATTGTCTCCATTAGATATCAATTTAGAAGCCATTTTACTTCTCTAAGGCAATTTCCTTCCCTGGACCAGAAAACAATGTAAAATATGTCTGTTGATATTAATATTGGAGTTAAACTAATACAGAGATAGAGAAATTTGGTAAAACTATCAAATCTCCATAGTTGAGCAAATGTCATTAGTAATATACATCAATGTAGAAACAAAGAAACAAACACATTTTTTAGAGAATTGAGAAGCATATATGTAATTGTTTTAATGATTTATTTATTTATTCATACAAGCTGGGGTACAGGCCAGAGGCGTGGGGCGGCGAGAGGGTTCACCAGAGACAGAGTGGGGAGCAGAGCAGGCAGATCCACTGAAATACACTGCTGAGGGGAGCAGCGGGCGAGGCAGGAGAGGGCTGCCGCACCACGTGGGAATATGCCTGGCTGGGCATCGAACTCGTATCGCCACTGACGACAGTTCCACCAGGGAGGCCCGAGAAGCATATATTTCGAAAATAGATTTTGTGGATGGAGTAGGTAGAGAAGGTTATCAGGTAGAATTAGTTTGATTGATTGGTTGAGTTCAATGAAGGGTTTACTGGTCCTTCCCCCTACAGTCCACCAGCATCTTCCACCAGCCTGAGGAGAAAGCTTATTCATTGTGAGAGGATACCTGATCCACAGTTTAAAAAGGGACATCCAGGTGGTCAGAGACTGGGTATGGCAGTGGAGTCACAGAGTCATCCCTGATGTGGTCTCTGGAATCCCAGGGGTTTCTGTGACTACCCTGGGGAGTGAGCCCAGGAGGACACTTAATGTAGTGTGTATAGTGTATATAGATTTTGATTTATAGTGATGGTCATCTGAAACTTACATAATGTTGTAATGTAAAAAAAAAAAAATCTGGGAGTTAATTTGCAGAAAAATTATGTAAATGTTCTAAGGTAAAGATGACACTATTCTTACATAGACTGTATCAGAGAATTGAAAAAGAATATTTCTGAACTTTAACTGTAATGTATTTAAAGAAAAAATTCAGAATAGTCTATACAAAGTATCATCCAACTATATTCACTGACAGATTAATGGAGGGAAAATTATGATTTTAACAGAGGCACAGAAAACAATTAAATTTATCATCTTTATTAGTACGATGAAATCAAAATGTAGAACAGCAAGTTAAGACTTTCAAGAAAACTATAAATCTAGTGTTGTATCACAACTTTCAGGTTTCTTACAGAAATAAAGATAAATTCTTCAAGGTAGAAATTTCCCTTTGGAAAAGGAAAGAAGCCTCTATTTACTCATGCTGTAAAGGAAGGTCCCAGCCTGTGCAAAAAAGGAAATTGAAATAAAAATTATTAATTTAGAAGGAACTGATACAATTTTATTATACACATGTGATACACTTTTCCTCATACATAATCCAAAACATCTACAAATAGACTACCAGAAATAATAAAAGTTCAGCCAGATCATTAAATATGACATCAAGAAAATTTTTCTTTCTGTGAATCAGCAGCAAGCAGATTACCTAACTTTATTTGAAAAATGATGTTTCTTAAAGTAGTAAGAAAGTACATGAGTAAGATGATTATAATACATTACTGTTGACTATAGATATAATATTATTCTACAGATCTCTAGAGCTTATTTAAATCTTGTTTGACCAAAATTTTATACCATTGATTATCAACTGAAAAAGTTTTGAGGGTAAATCTTATGCTGTTTTTACCGAATAACGTAAAATAAAATAATTTAACAAAATATATGCAAGACCTATCTAGAAAAAAGAAGTCATTAAAGGTAAGAATGAATGTATAGAGAGTGACACCTATGAAATAGAAGGAATATAGGAATTTGATGAATTTATGGTATGATGGCTCTATTTCCTCTGTGAAGTATAAGATGTCAGTATTTTGTAGGAAAAAGGCATGCTGAGAGATGATGTAGATAATTGAAAAGAGTAGCAAATGCTTAGATTTTTTTAATATTGTTGCCAAACAGTATTTCAATTGACAAAGGCAGTTTTTCTGACATACCAGGGCATGTGGTGACAGGTGAGAAGAAAGCAGTGGAGTTATACTGATTGAACAACAGGGTAAGAGTTGAGAGTTCAGGAAGGAGAGTGTTAGAGGTGATGAAACTTGGGATATTGACTGGAAAAAGAAGAGAATAAGACCAGGAATGTTTTTGCCAACATTAAAGAAGAGGAACTTTCCTAGGATTCTAGATGAAGCCAAAATGAGGAGATGAATGAGTTGTAGAGAGAGGAGGTTTTGTTCATAGTGCTGATGCTAAAAATTTCAAAAATTAGTGATAGACAAGCTATGGTGGTGAGTAGCTGCTGTGACAGGTGAAAGTGGTTAGGTGATGTAAAGTGTGAGATGTTAACTATTTCTTGGTTAAACAGGAGGGACACTAATAGATTCATTAGTACATTTAAGCATTCCTGAAATAACTATGCATTTTCACGAATCTATAAGTCATGGTGTAGGGGCAGGAAGACTCAGGATCACAGGTTCTTAATGGAGCGGCACAGATGTGTCTAAAGGGAAGGAGTTCTGGCTCAGTGGCTTTGGCAGGCTTTTATTACATCCAACTGCTTGAGGAACCAGGTACAGGGCAGGCAATGGGGCCATCGGACCTGGAGGCCTGCCTCCTGGCCCCCCGCCAAAACTTCACCTTCTCTCGGGCTCTCTGGAGGTGTCTCGTGGTCTCTGCTTCTCCTCTGTCTGCTGCTTATTCTGCTGCTCTTGCTGCAGCTTCCTCTGCTTATAAGCCCATTCTCTGGCCAGAGTGTGCCCACTCACACATGCCCACACCCCAGTCCAGGTGCTTGCCATTAAGCATGCGTGTAGGCCTGCAGAGGTCTATCATTGGGGAGAGGAGGAAAAACCTGACAGTTCTCACTTACCCTACACATGGCCTAAGTAAACCCTATAAATAGATGTGTAGAATAGAATGTAAATATTGACTATAACAAGATAATATTCTCACGTTAAGAACACAATACTTTTATCTTATAATACTTTTCTGATCTAACCATATATTTGTATGCGTTATACAAAAAGACATCAAGAAAGGTATGATAAAAACCTTATACTTATCACTCAAATGAAGAAATAATCATAACAAATCTGATTTTTCCTTTTTACTACCTGCTTTAGTTTCAACTTACTTGCCACTGATGAGAGTTTAGTGTATATTATGACTTTTCATGTTCATATAGTTTATTTATTTTAATTAAACTTTATTTTGGGATAGTTGCACATTCACCTTTATTTGCAATAATACAGAAAGATCCAGATGCACCATTTAGGGTAAATGAGAGAGGCATCAGGTTTTTCCACTCTACCACCATTAGATCTAATTATGGACACCTGCGGTCTTGCCCGTGTGCCTTGTAGCGACACCTGGAGTGTGGCATGTGCGTGCCTGAGTGGGCGCACCTGGGTGTGAAGGCCAAGGATATAAGGGCAGCGGAAGCAGAGGCAGAGGCGGGAACAAGAAATAGGGGCAGCGGCAGGGGCCACTAGACAACAACCAGAGAGCCAAAAAAGTGAAGATTCGCCCGGGGCTAGGAGGCCTGCTAGCCTCCTGGCCCCAGGCCACCCTACTTGCCCTGTACCTGGTTGCCTTACTGCAGAAAGATCATTAAAAGCCTTAAAAATGCCACAGAGGCCTCCAGAACTCATCCTTACCATCTGCCTGAATCATAGGGAATCTGCACTGTGCCTTGCTGGCACTACAACCATGAACTAAATTCCTGGCAACTATTAATCTGTTTTTTACTTCTATAAGTTTGTCATTTGAGAGTGTGATTAAAGAGAATCATACGTATATAACTGTAATGCTAGCCTGTAACTAGGGTGGGTCTCCTATGACTCAGGCAGACAGGTAAGGATGAGTTCTGGAGCCCTCGGTAGCTTTTTCAGGCTTTTTTTTTTAATATATATTTTTATTGTTATTTATGTCTTTTACATTTTGTATTCCCCTTGGGTAGCCCACCACCAATTCACCCGTGATCCATCTCTATGGTCCCTTGTGTTCTTTTCTATTCCATTTTGTGCCCTTTTAATGATCTTTCTGTAGTGAGGCAGCCAGGTACATGGCAGGCAAGGAGGGCCGGGAGGCCAGGAGGCTGGCAGGCCTCCTAGCCTAGGCAAATAGTCACTCTTTTTGGGCTCTCTGCTGCTACCGCTGCCACCGCTTCTCTTCTTCCTCCGCTTCTGTTGTGCTCTCTTTGCTGCTGTGCTCTCCTATTTAGTGTCTGTCCAGGCCCAGGTGCGCCCACTCGTGCACATGAACGCCACAATGAGGCACACGTGCAAGACCGCAGGTGTCCATCATCAAATCTAATGGGGTAGATTAGATGCCGCTTTCATTTACCCTACAGTAACATTTTGAGATTTTTTTTTCCCCCACACATAACTACCTGGGGATTCTTTATCCAGATTGTGTGTGTATCAGTGATGCTTTTGGTCAACAAATCATTTATCAATAGTTCTTTTTATGACTGAGTAGTATTGCATGGTACAAATGTACCACTGTTAGTCATATACTCATTGAAGAACATCTATATACTCTTTGACTTGGTGGGCACATATTCACAATGGTGATATTAATATAACACTACTTTGGTTTGCATCCACAGCTCTCCCAGTGTTCACTCACCTACCTCAGGACACCAGTATAGAGGTTGGGAAGAATATAAACATTTCATGTCATGCTCAAGGAGAGCCACAGCCCATAATTACTTGGAATAAGGTAAGATCTCAGTGAACAATGCCGTAATACTAAAATACTGACGGGTATTGACTCAATGAAACAGAGGTAATGATTCTATTATTGATTTATTACTGCTGTGAATTTTGTTAGCAAGTAATAATTTTCACACAAAAGCAGTTTCACTGCCTACTTACCCTTTTTTTTTTTTTAGTGGCTGTATCTGATTTTAGCTCAGGGCTTTGATAAAGTTTAACCTTTCTCATTTGCTTGGTGATGGAAACTTCTTAACATTACTAAATTCCCCTAAGGAAAAATTGCTTCTGCTGTATGTCAATGAAGAGTTTTAGTAGCTAGCAAGAGACAATTTTGAATTAATAATTCCAAAGTGGATTGAAGTAGATCATTAACGGACACAAGATAGGAGTGAAAGCTTGGTATTAAGACAATGTGATATGAAGAAAAGTGATTATGTGGTTTAAAACTTGAATGATTTTAAAGAAATAGCAGCTTCTAATTTATTTATCTTTTAAAAAAAGATTTATTTATTTATACATACAATAACTGGGAGAGGCCAAAGGTGTTGGGGGAAGGGGAGGTGAGAGGATTCACCAGAGACAGTGGGGAGCAGAAGAGGCAGATCCATCAAAACGTACTGCTGAAGGGAGCAGTGGGCAAGACAGGAGAGGTCTGCTGAGCAATGTGAGAAGTTCCCTGGTCAGGGGTTGAAACTTGTCCTGCAGTGACTGCTAATAGCCTCATATTGCTGAGACTTAACCCCTGTGCACCAGGGAGCACCCCCCCCTTATTTATATATCTTAATTTTGTTCCTTGAGCCATATTCTTTCATATTTTTATTACTTCTTCCATTTTAAGTTGTTCATCAAAATGAAACAATTGATTTCAAATCCCTGTGTTCTTAAAAATAAATGAAATTGCGTATACTTGAATAGCAGTTTTTATGGAAAATTTTAACAAATTGTAAAATGAGGACATTTAAAAAGGTATTTTCTGTGAATGGCATTAGTTTATTTTTTGATTACTGACCAGTATTCCATTGTGTATATATACCATATCTTCTTGATCCAGTCATCTGTTTTTGGGCATTTGGGTTGTTTCCAAGTCTTACCTATTGTAAATAATGATGCAGTAAACATAGGGGTGCAGATATTCTTTTGGATTAATGTTTTTGTGTCCTTTGGGTAGATTACTAGGAGTGGAATTGCTGGGTCATACGGTAAATCCATTTTTCCTAGTCTCAGGAATCTCCATACAGCTTTCCATAGTGGTTTACATTCCCACAGCAGTGTAGGAGTGTTCCTTTTTCTCCACATCGTTGCCAACATTTGTTGTTGTCTTCTTCTTTAATGTGTGCCACTCTCACTGGTGTAAGGTGGTACCTCATAGTGGTTTTGATTAGCATTTTCCTGATTATGAGGGATATTAAACATTTTTTCATATGCCTGTTGGCCATTTGGATTTCTTCTTTGGAGTAGTCTTTTAACTTCTGCCCATTTTTGGACTGGATTCTTTGCTTTGTTTTTGTTGAGTTGTGTGAGTTCTTTGTAGATCTTTGTGATCAGTCCCTTATCTGTTGTATGGAGTGCAATTTTTTTCACAGTCAGGAGGGTGTCTCTTTGTTTTGGTTAGTATCTTTTTTTGCTGTACAAACATGGATGGAGCTAGAAGGGATTATGCTCAGTGAAATAAGTCAGAAGGAGAAAGAAAAATATCAGATGGTTTCACTTATAGGAGGAATATAGGGGAACCAAACAAAGGATTAAGGTAAAAACAAAAACAATAATAAAAAACACACAAAACAAAACAAAATTAAACAGAAAACTGTAATTCAGATATATTCTGCAGGGAAGGGAGAAGGAGAGGGTTCCAAATGAGAGACGGAAGAGCACAAGGGACTATGAGGATGGTACACAGGTGACTTGGTGGTTGCATTTCTAGGGGGAATACATCTGAGAAAAGAAAGCAAACGTAAAAAAAAAAAAAGAATGAACAAACATGTAATACACACACACACACACACTATAAAAAATAAAAAGGTATTTTCTAAAATCACTATCTTTTTTTGTTGTTTCCATGTACTAACAAGGTCTTATACTTTGGAGGGCTCAGTTTTGTGCTATAATTGTATCACATATAGTTCTCCATAAGTTTAAGGGGTCTCAAATATGAAACTCTAAATTCATGTTTTCTCTAGTAATCTGAATATTTTAAATCTGTATTTAATCTGTAAAATACATACTATTTTAATGTGTAGAATTTCCTTTTAACTTTCTATCATATAATTCAAATAATTTGCACTAAAAAAAGGAAGTAGAACAAGCTACATTTTGGTCTGTTTCTAAAGACTTATTGGACATTGCACCAAATGCTCTATTTTATGATCACATCAGCAAAATATCTAAGTATAATTTCCAAAAGGTAACTGGTGATCATAAAAATATTGATGGAGGGATGACCATATACCAGATATTGGCAGACACTATCACATTTTGTACAGCAAATCTTTTTAGTTTATAAATTTGAAAGTGTATAGGTTAGGGTACTTTTGGTACAACCAACAGAAACTACCTAAATTAAGCAGATGAAGAATTTATTGAAAGCTCTCTGTTAGTTCATAGATGGAACAAATTGAATAAATTGTAGGCTGACCTGAGAGTTTTGGCAATAATTATCTTTGAAAAGAAGATGAGGCAGTGTTCCACAACAACTGATAATAATGAAAAGATAAATCACACTAATTATAAATAATTATATTTTAATGATATTTCATATAAAATGTAGTTATTTATCTTCTTGAGTTAGAATTTTAATTGAGAAAAACATTGATATATTAAAACTTTGCAGCTATATAAAATATAAATACACACAAAAAGAAACAGAAGTGAATTCAGAAAAAAGAAAATATTTTGATGTTTTCCAGTAGTAGATTTGTGAGCATTTTCTCTTTTTCAAATTTTATTTTTACTATTGTCAGAACTCTTTTAGAAATAAACAGGATGTTAGTAAGTATATGTATTAATCCATTGGAATAATGATTTTAAAATAAACATATTAATTGTTTCATTGAACATTTGAGTCTCCTGTTTATTTAGAGGAGAGAGAAAGAAAGAAACAAAACTCATTGGAAACCTTTCTTTTCCTATTCTCCTGTAGATTCATATAATACCTCATCTAGTGTGTGACACGATAGGCACTTGATAGATATTTGTTGACCAATTAAAATCAGTATCAAACAGGGTCTCCCTGGTGGCACAATGGGTTAATTCTCAGCACTATGAAGCTATCTGCAGCCACTGCAGCAGGAGTTTGATCCCCAGCCAGGGAGCTAACCCACATGGTGCAGCAGACCTCTCCTGTCTCGCCCGCTGCTCCCCTCGGCAGTGTATTTGTCATTCCACCTGTTCTGCTCCCCGCTCTGTCTCTGGTGAATCCTTTCTCTCTCTCTCTCTCTCTCTCGCACACACACACACACACACACACACACACACACACACACCACCTCTAGCCTACACCGCAGCTCTTGTATGCATAAATAAATCTTTAAAAAATAAAACCAATATCAAACAAAGTGCAAAGATATGACAATTCTTTTTCCTCCCTAGGCAGGTGTTCAGATTACTGAGAGTGGCAAATTCCATGTCGGTGGTGGAGGCACACTAACCATCTACGATATAGGGCACGCTGATCAAGGAAGATATGAATGTGTGGCTCGGAATTCATTTGGCCCAGTGGTGGCCACCATGTTTCTCACAGTCATTGGTAAGCATTTATATATGTCTTTGAATAGTTTCTACTAATCCAGATTTTCTTCACTATCAAGGCTATTTTATGTGATCTTTTTAGTCAAATGTGTTAATATAGTTAATGAAAGCTATTATTTCTTTAAAAGATTTATTTCATTATTTTTTTAATTTTTAATTCGGATGAAATGGATAGAATTTTTTTGAAGATTTATTTATTTATGCATACAAGCTGGGGTGCAGGCCAGAGGTGTGGGATGGTGAGAGGGTTCACCAGAGACAGAATGGGGAGCAGAACAGGTAGATCGACTGAAATACACTACTAAGGGGAGCAGCGGAGGAGGCAGGAGAGGTCTGCTGCGCCATGTGGGAATCTTCCCAGCTGGCATAGAACTCGCCCTGCAGTGGCAGATAGCTCTGCAGCGCGGCACTTAACCAGTTGCGCCATGAGGGAGGCCTCCAAGATTTATTTTATTTATTTATGCAAACAAGATCTGGGATGTAGGCCAGAGGTGGCAGGTGTGTGTGCGTGAGAGGATTCCACAGAGACAGAGGGGGAGCAGAACAGGCAGAATGACTGAAATACAGTGCTGAGGGGAGCAGTGGGCTAGGCAGGAGAGGTCTGCTGCGCCATGTGGGTTAGCTCCCTGTCTGGGGATCAAACTCCTGCTTCAATGGCTGTTGACAGTTTCATAATGCTGAGACTTAACCCCTTGCACCACCAGGGAGAACCTATTATTTTTTATCCAAGATCTTAAGTGTAACCTTTGTTCATGGGTATCAAACACCAAAAAAAAAAAAAAAAAAAAAAAGTATAGTAAGGATTTGCAAGTAAATATGTATTTTTAAGAAATGAATGTTATATAAGATGTATTCATACATGTAGTGGCAGTGATGTAAGGATAAGTGAAATTCAATATAATATACTAGTTACTCTGGTCCAATATGTTATATCCTAGATTAAAATTAAAAGTCAACCAAACGTTTAGGTAAGATTTACCATCATGAGAACAAATCACCCAAATATTTGGAAGCATTTATAATTAAACAACATAACTGGCATCTTCCCAGTTTATCTGGTTACATTATTGGAGCCCTCTGCTACATAAGCATATGATGACTATTTTAATTTGTGTCTCATAGCTTTAGAAAAGGTAGAGATCCTTTTTTCTTTTATTGAGGGAACTTTGGTACACAATACCGCATGTGGTAAAGTCCCACTTTCCAATGAATCAGGTCATACCAGATGTAAGAAAGTCCATTTGTAGGTAGACTTGAATAAACTGAGCTGAAACATTGACTTTGGTTATAAATTAAAGACAGACTGTAATGATTGACAGGTGTGTTCTCTTCCTGGGGAAAGATTTAGAGAAAAGCACAGCATGTCTGCACGTTTGAGTTGATATCAAAGTTGTTTTTTTTCCTGCAGATAGATTTAAGAATTTTTGTCTTATTGACCAAATAAGTTCAACTAAAAGTATATATTGTGCTGTTGTGGGCTTTCTCTCTCTCTCTCTCTCTCTCTCTTTTTTTTTTTTTTTTTGCTACCTTGAAAATAGGAAGTTTAAAATATGGGATTTTGCATATTTATTTTGTTCAGCATATTGAGTTCTTTTTTAAGCCTTTGCCTACTTTTGGTTACCTTAGAATAAAGGGGTCTCATAAATAGGGGTTTGCTAATTTGTCTTTTTCCTCTTAGTTTTACCAGCTCTTACGAGTCTATGAAAAATTATGAGTAACTCCTCATTATAAACATAGTCCTAGTTAAAAATAGGCTTATTTAATAAAATCACATACTTAGAGATGTTATTATTTTCCTATCATGTAGTACAATGATTTTGAATGGGGGTTTTGGAGCAGGCCTGAAGTACGGGGACCCCAGATGGGCTCTTTGTCAATACTTTTCTTCAGCGAGGAAATAATTCAATGTCCAGACCAAAGTCACAAAAATGCAAGAGATTTATTGATAGATAGAAAGGACAGGAGAGGGGGCCCAATTGGGTAGCCACTAAGAGGGTGAGAACTAGGTGCTTATATAAGTTCAACAGGCAAGAAGGAGTGGGGCTTGGTTGTTGAGGGGCTCTGCATCCTGTCTCTTGCTGATTGGCTGGGCCTGTGTGGTCTCCTAGGCTACTGAGGTCCACTGAGTTTGTGGGGTCCCCTAGGCTACTGAGGTTCACTGAGTTTACCCACAATACCTGGCCTGCCTTCCCCACACTAGCTAGGCCTGATGCTCTAGCATTGTGTTATTGTGTTGATGTTCTGAACACTACATTCTTCAATGGGTTATGAGGGTAGGGGGCCTCCTCCTGGTCCAGGATTATTCTCTAATCAGACTGATAAATGAACATAGAGCTTTGGGGAATGGAAGGACATCCTCCTGGTTCTGAGTTTTTCCCAATCAGGCTAATAAGAGGACTTAAGGAGTTTGGGGCACCCTGTTCCTAACTGATTGCCTTTACCCACTTCCTAACTTCCACCTTCAGCTTCATTTTCTTTCCCCTGAAAATTCCTCTGATATATAAAACATCTAAATACCCTATTTGTTTGGATGATTTTTACAAAGTGTATACATTTTTATTAATGGAACATCCATCTTCATTATCTCTTACAATGTATAGTAAAAATGTATTCTCTGTAGAATATTATTCTGAAAATTATACCAATGTTATCTAGTAAACAGCAAATATTTATTCTAGTAGGTCAGAATTTCTTTGTCACATACAATCTCTTAATGTTACAGAATCTTAATCTTTGCTATTTTCTATGAGTTTGTGTTTTTCCTGATTTAAAATTTATGACGGTTGTGTTTCTTTTTATAAATTTATGGAGTTCCCTTTCTGTTCTTCAATGATTTATGAAACATATAGAAAAAGATCCTTGAGGCATTTTTTGAAAAAATGTTATTATAATTTAAATTAGTATCTTTTATGTTCCAGAGATGCTGGAAGCCTTTACCACAAACAGGCATTTTCTCCTACCTTTTATTCAGTTTTGCACACAAATATTGTAATAATAGTGGCCAATATTTATAACTTCCAACATAAAAATTTTGTTGTTTGAAATTTAAATATAACCACTTATATATACACATTACAAATAAAGCACTCAGATAAAATGTATTAATTACTCTTTATCAAATTTTAAAATAAAAAAATTAAAATGAGGTATTTATCATAGTCTGCTCTATTGGTTAGAAGAACCAGGCAACAGGGATAAAACATTTTAAAGAAGATATTCATAAAGAGTAACTTTGCTCTGGGGACACTTACATTGATATAAGGAAAATTAATTTTTAATTCCAATTAATTTTTTACCTAAAGCATAATTTATTTTAACCCCTCTGTTTTGCAGCCATCCCAGGCCTGGTAGGTTCAGTCAGTTCTCGCATACCAAAAGCAAATTTGGAGACTTCAGTGGATTTTGCAATTCTTTAATGCTGAAATAGGGAACCATATACACTGACAGGAAGAGTGACTGTGAGAGAGTCCAACACTGAGAGAGGCAGAGCAGTAACACAACTGCCTAGCACCCTTTAAGTACCCATAATCACACAACTGATATGTTGTTAGAAATGCAAGGCCAGTCTGTTGTTTGCTCTATGTCTGAATGGTGGAACACATAGCATTTAAAGATTATGGGCTATCTGTTATATCTGTAACTCATTTCCTTACAACCTTACATGTATCTGTGTATATATATATGTGTATATATATATATATGTATTTGCATATATATGTGCATTTTTCTACATATGTAGACATACTGTTATGTAGTGTGATGTGTGAAAGACTCATTTTTTGTTGGTTAAAATAGTACAGTATGAGGACACAAGATATATTTATTAACGATTAGAAGTGTACGATAGTGTGAAAGAACATTGGGTTATATCATCAGACTTAGCCATTTTGAATACCTTATTTATTCATAACTATAATTGATTTTCTTAATTTTTAGAAAGGTGCAATTACACACACTTAGCAGTCATTCTTGTCATAGAATTTCTATGTTTCTATGATAAAATTCAAATGTGCAACAATAATCAGACAGTAGATAATAGTATATCTATATAATAGAATTTACCACTGAGACATTTTAATAATGTTTGGACAAGGCTAAAATTGAAATGGTCACACAGAATTTATTGAATGAAAATTATAAAGCACAAATAACATTCCCACACTCTTTCTAATTAAATAAAAATAAATCTAAACAATGTTATCCTTTCTGAAATTCTTGGTATCTAATTGTTTGATATTTCATTTTATTTCACCCACAGTATACTTGATTCCAAAAGTTAAAAACTAATATAGGATGACATGAGTTTATCTTTATTGATTGATGAATAGTATTCAATTGTGTATCTATATCACATATTCTTGATCCAGTCATCTGTTTTTGGAAGAGCACAAAAGACTATGATAGTTCATGGATGACTCGATGGTGGGAATTTTATGGGAACTACACCTGAGAGAAGAAATGAAACATTGTACAAAAATGAACAATGATGTAATATATATATATGTATATATATACATACATATGTGTATATATACACATCCATATGTACACACACACATGCATGCATGCATGCATACATACATACAAGTATTAAAAAATGATCTGGAACATAATCTAATCTGAACTCACTTTCACTCAAGGCTTTGTATGTTTTCAGTGGTCCTTTAATCTCACTCTCATCCATGATTGTAGCCTGCCTGAGCCTTCTTTTCATTCTCCTCCTTTTCCCCAACTACCACCTCTCACAGTTTTTCTTCTGAGATTCTGCTTCTTTTCTATTTCTCCTCTCAAAGACTTCCACTTCTATAGTTCATCCTTTTATCACTGAGATTTTCATAATAATTTCTTTTTTAATGTATTTTATTTTTTTTAATTTATATCCTTTACATTATTGTATATCTCCCATAGATTTCTCACCACCAAATCACCCGTGAACCATCATCACAGTCCCTTGTGCTCTTTTTTCATAATAAATTTCTAAATAATCTTCCAAACTCTAATATTTTCTATTTTATCTTTATCATATACCTAATAAATTATATTGAACAAACATGAATTAGAATTAAGTTTTTGTTAGTAGACTTTAAGTGAGGCTGTTTGCTATTATATGAGACTCATACTAATATTACCAATAAAATAGATTTAACATTTAGCATTTACCATGTGTTCCACATGCCATATATTAATTGATTGATTTAATTCTTTTGTGATCCAGACAGAAGCTTAGAACATGATAGTTTCTTTTTTGTTTAAGGAAGGGTGAGGATCTTATGCTAGAACAGAAGCTTCTCCTTTACCACCAAGGATTTCATTGTTCTTAGTTCAAAATACTTTGAGCAGAGTATCTTGAGGTAAACAGTTCCAAGAATCTTGGGGAGATCTGATTTGGTTACCTTCAAAAACAAATAATCAAAATAAAAGATGTAGCTTAAACACCAAAATCAATTCAAACAAAAAAAAAAGAAAGATCGTATCTCTTTTTTCAGTCTATGAATAAACAGGGTGCCTGCAAGAGTTCATTTACATATTTAATGATGCAAAATAATCAATAAGGCAGATTCATTGCTGTTCAAGAAAATTACATCACAAAGGCAATCATTAATGTCAGTGTGTATGCTGGGTAAGTGTCAGTGTCAGCGGTCGCCAACATCATTCTTCTAAGGGGAAGATTTAACGTGATATAACCTATTTAGTTTTGAGAGTTGCATTATCTGGCTAGTTTTCTCTGCCAGGGGGAGGATGAAATAAAGAATTCTCAAAACTGCTTCGTCATTGTGGAAGAGACTCAGCTTTGATTGAGGTCTAGGTATTTTTCAGTGGGAGTGACAGTGAGAGCGCAGCTGTTTCATTTCAGTGTCCCTCCTCTGGGTTCTGTCTCCAGAACTGGTTCAGCCAGGGCCATGCCTTTAATATAACACGGTGGACACAGAGGCTTTATCTTCAAAGGAGCTGAAACGTGGACAGAATTTGAAAGTAAAAGTTCATCAGACAACTTTCAATGTATTAATTTTGAAACTCTACTGAGAACTTATTCCTTTTCATTCACCCAGAGATTTAAGAAAGGAAAATGATCTAGTTCTTTCTCTACTTCTTAACTCTGCATTAAGAGATAGAAGATATACTCAGAATTTTCTTATCATTCATTCTTTATGCCTTTAATGACATGTTTTTGAGACAAATAAGATATTAATTCCAACGTGTCCTAATAAACTGAATTTGTTTTATATAATACAATGCTGTATGGCCGAAATGTACGAATTTTTTTGCAATTTGTACCAAACCAAATAAAAAAATACTGAAAGCGAATGAATAAATAAATTTACTTGAAACTATAAAACTCTTTAAAAGTTCATAATTAACATTACATCAAAGTGAGAAAGACAATGTTACCAAGAATATTTTCCATGTGAGACTATTACATATTTAATGTGGTTTTAAGATTTTGTGAACAAACAACTTTTAGGAGTCTTTTATGTGTGCCCCTTAGAATTTTATTATTTCAGGAATATTTGCATATTATGTCAATTTGTGTTACTTTTTCGTTTCCATGAATATCAGTTGTTGGTTCTTATTAATACAGAAAAATAATAAGTCACGTTCAAAGGTATGATATGACAACACAGTATCAGTTGGTTATGATGTGAGGATATATATTCCCTACTGACTAAAAACACAATGTTCATTGAAGGGCACATTGTACTTGGATTGCGACATGTAGTTTTCAAAGAACTTTGAAAGCCCTTTTATGTGATAATCAAATTTGCTTACTATATCAGTCTTCAATTATATGCTGAAGAGATCTTATTGTTTCCATTTTATGAATGAGTCAAAAGATGAAGAAAATGTGTAAAATTCTTATGCTTCTAAATTTTTTACATCTGTACAGCAAAAAAAAAAAAAAAAAAAAAATCACCACATACAATCAAAGCAAAAGTACCAAACGAATAAAATTCATACTAACCTGTTTAATGATGTTTTCCTCAAATTGAAATATCACTTCCCAAATTCTTTCTGCCACAGTGAACAGCCTTTTGACAGGTAGCATCTCAATACCACTGTGTGCTATGTGGTAACTCAATCTCACCTTCAATTTTATGTTTACTTCCAAATACCAGTAGACCTTTGATAACACGTAATGCATAAAGGGATGATGACAATAATTGTCGTGTACATGAGCACATGATTCATGACACTTTCTATACGTGAGGTTAATTTCCCAAGCAAAGGAGAAAGCAGAATTATTAGAGAAAATGCTAACATCTTACTCAAATCATGAAATCAACTTATACACCAGCATAGATTGATTTGATTGACGTCAGTTGCTTTTTTCCAAGAAAGGTAACAGAATAAATAGAATTATTCTTACTTTTCTTTCTTTTTTTTTTTAACCACATCACAATCAGGTACATGTAATTATATTGAGAATATTCACTTTTCTTACAATCATTAAATTTTGATTGATTTCCTACTTAGTTGATCTATTTTCTTAAATCTTTGTTAATTTTTGGATCATATTTGATTTCTACCCTCCCTGTAGTTCTCCCACCTCCACAGCACCTGGGATCCATTAACATAGTGCCTTGTGCTCTTTCCCTATTTTGACACCTTTTCCTCTTCCACCCATGCTATATGCCTCAGATCTATGGTCAGCATGCAAGTTTTGTCTTTTTATTTTTCCTGACACTTTATTTTGCTTCTCTATAGTCTGCATATAAGTGAAACCATCTGGTATTTATCTTTTTCTTCTGATTTATTCCACTTAGCATAATCCCTTCCATTTCCATCCATGTTGCTGCAAATGACATGAATTCATCTTTTTTTGATCACTGAGTAGTATTCAATTGTTTACTTAATTTATTTGTTTATCCTTCTGGTGACCAAACTCCAGTTTCATCATGCTCATTGTATTTGTAACAACTATAATGCAATTAACTCTTAAATCATTTTATGGTAATCTTAGTTTTCTAATATTTATATTAAGCACTCTTTTTAGCATGTGTCCATGCATGCATTCATCCACACACACTTCCATTGCTGTATAATTTTCTCCAATTCCTTCCATACAACTTGCACTGGATATTCTGATTTATAGTCACTATGCATTTGGATGAGAATTTCTCTGGATGTAGCTGTGGAAAAGGGATTGTTAGGTGACAGAGTGTGCATACACGTAATTTTACTAAGCAAAAACAAAACAAAAATAATTACTGAACAAAATCTACACATGCCAAAACTTGGTATTTACCAATATTTTTTATTTTTTCATAAGTATACAATGGTGTAAATAAACACTGATACTTTAAATTTTATTTTTCTGAAGTGACTTTGAATATCTGTTAGACACATTAATTCTCAGAGCTTCCCTTCTAATAACATGCCTGCTATATATTTTCTTAATGCACTACTAAACAACATTAATTATGAGCCAGATTTACAAATAATATTGAGGCCTATTTTGTTTTATATATATATACATATAACCTTTTTTTAGTCTTTTGTTGATTGTAATTGTTTCATATAGTCAAGTCAATGAATTTGTCTTTGTTTTCAATCAATTATCTTTGGCTAATTTATAGTCAATCCAATATGTTTTACATTAGAAAAGAAAACATTAGCCTTCCAGAATCTCAATATTGTGGTCGAATTGATGGCAGTTCTTATCTTTATTATTTTTATTGTAGTAATATGAGTTTACACACTGCATAAAATTGAAAGGTATAGGTTCACACCCCTTCAGATGAAATGTTACCACACCCCAACCATTACCTAAGTACCTAGTGTCCTTCATAAAGGTCCATTCTACTTCCTCCTCCCGTTGTTCTCTTTTCTCTCCCTGCCCCTATGGCAACCTTAATTCTAAAGTCTACCAGATCTTTAGAGTTGCTTTTGGTTTAGTTTTATCTGACCTTTTGTTTTATCCCTCTATATTTCGCATGAGTAAAACCACCCAGTATTTCTTTCTCATGATGTATTCCACTTAAGCCCCTCCAGCTCCATCCCTATATTTGCAAACAGCAGACATTCATCACGTTTCATATCTGACAAGTTTCCCATTGTTTATATACATCATATCTTCTTTACCCACCCATCTGTGATTGGATGCATGACTTGTTTCTTGACTTTTGTAAATAGTTCTGCAATGAATTTAGGGATGCATATGCCCTTTTGAATTAATGTTTGTGAATCCTTGGGTTGATGCCAAGTTGTGGGATTGAAGGATTTATTTTTAGATCTATAGATAAGTATATATAAGTGATGATAAATAACTCTTTATGTCCCTGTTGGCCATCTGTATATCTTCTTTGAAGAAATGTCTATTTAGGCCTTCTGCCCAATTTTGGAATGGGTTGTTTTCTTTTCTGTTGAGCTGTATGAGTTCTTTTTGGATCTTAGATGTTAGTCCCTTATCATATTTATTATTTGTGAATATTTTCTCCCATTCTGTAGGATGGCCTTCTGTTTTAATGATAGTTTCTTTCTCTGTCCATATGTTTTTTAGTTTGATGTCCCATTATTTTATTTTATTTTTTTTGTTTCCCTTGTTGTTGGAGTCAAGTACCCAAATACATCTCTGAAGTCATATTGTAGAGTTTTGACTATGGATTCTTTGTATTTTATGGCTTCAGATCTTACATCCAAGTCTGATAAAGTCTGAGTTAAATTGGTAGCATAGCCTTCAACCCACAACAACTACACATAATCCAGTTTACCAAAAATGTCTTTTAGTAGAGTTTGATTTTACAATAACTACAATAGCATATTTTTATTTTTACTTTTGTTAGTGGCCATTTTAGGACAATGAACCAATGTTTTATGTATATATCATCCTAATATAATTTTTTTTAATAATGTCCAGATATGGAATGTGTTTGGACTCATCTATAACAAAATTTATAAAAGAAATATATGTACATATATATGTACTATATATTTAATATGTATATATTTATATTTAATTACATGTATATTTAGTAGTATATAGACTCATATACATATATAATAATTTTATACTATGTTGTTTTAGTACATTTGCATATTTCATGTCTTGTTTTTCCTTAATGACATTTTCAAAATCATTTTTGAAGATATACTAATCATGTTTTCACTACTTAACAGTGCCAAAATGTTTTTGCTTTAAATGTCATATAAATTTTATCATACCTTTAATAATCTCAAAAAAATACAAAATAATATTGGTATGTATTGTTTTTCCTTTATGTTTTAAATATTTTTCCATGATGTTTCATTGAACAATTTTTTCCTTTAAGGCTGTATTTCATTAGCCATCATTTGGAGATTTAATATGTTTAATATTATCAACATTAAGTGAAAAGTTTCCTTTGTCTATAATATTCATGTTGACAAAATTCTCACAAGTTAAAGAGCTATAGAAACCACATGAATTATTTACTGAGAGTTCAGTTCTTGCTCTATAGAGATATGATTTTTACTTTGTTTTAATGCTTAATGTTGAAACAAGGTGGATGAAGAGATATGCATTTCATAGCTTCCCCAAGATGACAAATTTCTAACACACTTGAATCTCATTTGTATCAGTGTTGTAAATTAGAAAATATTTCTCATAGTTCTATATGCCTTGGAAGAAACATATTTAGGAATGCGTTAAGTACCCAAATGATACTATTATTGTTGGTAAATTTTGTTTCAGAATAATTACTTACCTCTCTGCAATGGGCAGTATCATGTGGACACAGTATAACATTTTTATTGATTTAGATGTTATTGTAATATCATTTTCTCTAACTTGAAGCTTTGTTTGATATTTGTGATAATGCAATTGATTTTCAAAGCAATACAGGGAAGACAAGCTGGTGATGACTTTGTTGAATCATCCATTCTTGATGCTGTACAGAGAGTTGACAGTGCAATTAACTCTACACGAAGACGTTTATTTTCACAGTAAGAATTTGTTTTGCTTTTATTACAAAATTATTTTCACTTCAGTTCTTCTTAGTTTTTAATTCACATCAGGTAGAGTCGACTAGAGTGTGTTTTCTTCAGTCTCTGTGCATGTATCACTCTCTGGGCTCACCGTCATTGTTAGTCAGCTACAAAGATAGGGAAATTTGTTTCCTGTAGGCAGTAATTTATGTCACAGATCCACTCTATATGGCCCCCAAGTAGATATCACACAATGGAGTCTGCTATGCCAACACCCAACAAACAGTGTCAGAGTCAGTGTCCCTACCAATCAGTGGATTGAGTGTGATCGTCATATCGAACACCTGGTTATAAATTGGTAGCCTACAGTGACGATTTTTTGCTAGAATATGTGGCATTTTGGTTTGTTTTAATTTGAGTCAGAATATCCTTAGACTAGAGAAAAGTTCCAGTTTTGTAAAGTCCCCTGGTGAATGTAACCGAGTTGCTTAACAACACCTGAATGTATTAAGGAAAATGTGATTATTATCTTCAGAGTCAAGTAAAATATAAACCCAATCCTTACAGTTACTGGAAAGAAAGGAAAACCTTAAAATGTCATAATCAGGTACTGCTCCTGCTTTTCACAAATAGTATGGTGTGGTGGGCATGAACATTTGTCTTTGAGTCATACGACCTATTTATATTTGTTTTGTGATTCTTCACTTGATCACTTTCTATATGGATGACCTTGGGGAAGTTTAAACATCTTCGTACCTCAGGCTTCTTGAATATAAAATTGGGGTAACATGGATGTGCTTGCTAGGAGGATTGAACAATAGAAATCAAATGTTTCACTGTGTCTGGCACATAAAAAGAACTCAATTAAAGTGAGTTATTAATAGTATTTCTATTAATCTATGACATGTAGTTATTATGATTTCAGACATAATAACTCAATGTCTTAGTTGACCTCTCATGGACTCTAATATTTCTTTTAACCTATTTAGTTTAGTTCTCCAGCTGTGTCTAAATGACTACTGTGTGTTGATTAGTAGACTTTGGTATTTGAGATACAAAGGTAAACAAGGCACCTTCCTATTCCTAAGACAGTCTTTTTTCAGTAGAGGAGATAATATGTTGATAATTTAAGGATTGCAATTTAAGTACATCTTCATGGGCACACAATATATATAGAAGTAGAGAAGACAGCTGCCTGTCAGAGCTAATAGACTTTATTTGGAGACTGATGCCTGACCAGAATTTTAAAGGTGAAGGGGAATTTTCAGGCTGCTAAATTTAGGGAAAAATAGGACAGAAAGTGCCAAGACCTATAACCTAAGTGTTTAACACTATTTCAGAAAGTTTACTGAGTCCCCTAGAACATATGCGTGTATCCCATAATTTTATAACTCTCATCATAGATGTTGATTTTTATAGAAAACTATTATGTAAATGATTAATTCATTGAAACCATATCTTTTGAGTTCAGCACTGTTACTGACATTTGGAGAGAGAAATAGCTCTTCGTGAAACTTGTATTCTGGTGGCAAATCTTCCATTAACAAATTTTAGGAACTATATTCTTAAATGCTCAGCATATATGTGATACAGATTCTGCCCATTTTGCCTTGCAAACAATAATGTCTATTGTCATTTGCAGAAAACCTCGTAACCCCAGTGATCTGCTGGCTCTGTTTCGTTATCCACGAGACCCATTTACTGTGGAGACAGCAAGAGCAGGGGAAATATTTGAGCATACACTTCAGTTGATCCAGGAGCATGTGAAACAGGGACTCACTGTGGACCTAGAGGGAAGAGGTCAGTTTCTGGAAGTATTTCAACTAACTTACTCCTCATAGTAAACTGATCACTCCTCAGTTTTCATCTCCAAAGCATCATGTGACTTAGAAATTAATTTACTCACCACTTGCCAAATTAATGCAGATGTTTCTCATAGGAAGTTTTATTCAAAAGTAAAGATGTTTCATTTATTTCTGTTCTGATTTTTATTATTTATTTCCTTCTACTGACTTGATTTTTTGGTCTTCTTTTTCAAATTTCTTGATGAGAGAGAACTTTGTTAATTTGGGCTTTTTTAAATTTATCAATGTGGTCTTTTATTGCTATACTTCCCTCTTAATACTACTTTTGCTGTGTCCCATATCTTTTAAAAAGTTGTGTCCTCCTTATCATTTGTCTCAAGGTAATTTTGATTTTTTTTTCTTGATTTTTTCATTAACCAGGTGGTTTTCAGTTGTGTGTTATTTAGTTTCCATGTGTTAGAGGATTTGTTTCCTTTTGTAGTAGATTCTAGTTTGATACCTTTAAGGTCATAGAAGACACTTGATATGATTTTGTTCTTCGTAAGTTTGTTGATACTTATAATGTAACTCAAAATAAGGTCAATCCTGGAGAATGATCTGTGTCCACTTGAGAAAAATGCATATTCAGCTTTTTTGGTATGCTGTGCCCTATATCTGCGTAATAAATACATGTGATCTAGTTCTTCGTTTAGGTCAATTTTATTATTATTTATTTTCTGTCTCATTGATTTATCCATTGGTGAAAGTGGTGTGTTGAAGTATCCTGCTACATATGTATTTTCTCCAATATCTCTTTTCAGATTTAATAATAATTTCTGAATGTATTTTGATGCTCCTTCATTTGTTAATTATATATTGATGACTATTAGGTTTTACTGTTGTATTGTTCCCTTAATCATTATAAAGTGTCCATTTCCGTCTCTTGTTACATTTTTAAGTTGGAAGCTTATATTATCTGATATAAACATGTCTGTCTCTGCCTTCTTTTGGGTGTCATTTGCTTATAGAAATGTTTGTTAATCCTTTAATTTCAGACATTTTATCCTTGGAAATTAAGTGTGTTTCCTGGAGACAGCAGAAGGTTGAATTTTGTTTCCTGATTCAACTTGATACTCTTAGTCTTTTTATTTGTGAATTAAGCCTATTTATATTGAGAGTGAATCTTGATATTTGAAAGTTTGCTACTTCCATTGTATCAATAGTTTTGTGATTTTATTTATTAATAACACTAGTCAACAGTGAGATTGTTACTGACTTAAAAGAAACTAATTTGTAGTATCTTAGTGTGCTGAACATGAATATAACCTTGGAAATTTTTTATTAGCTCTTGTGAAGATATTTCATATAATTCATTTTATATGTTTCACTGTGTAAATTTGTCCAGTAGGACTGCAACAACATCCTAAATAAGCCTAGAATGGTGTAATATTGCATTGCATTGCATAATATCATCATGCACACATCATCCAGAGTTGATTGCATCAACTTCTGATGCAATGCAATACTACTGCCAGGAGGCTGCTGAAGTAAATTGACGTCAGCAGTGCACTATAGAAAGCCCTGTCGGAAAGGTTGAACATTGAAAATATTTCAGACTTTGTGTGAGACAGTTTAAGCTACTGTTCCATAGAACTGTTATTATTTTATCCATTTAGGTACAATACAGAACAGTAATGCCTCGAAAATGTGTTAATAGTGTGGACAATTATTGCTGTATTTGTGGGGAAGTGACATTTGCCAACCAGAAGAAAAGTATCACTTCTGAAGTGAAGAAGGCTTAACATCTTGACTTTGAATGCAAGGTTGGTGACCAAGACAAGCCTTGGGCCCCGCATATATGCTGTGCTACATGTACAACATAGCTTTCATAGTGGTTCAATGCAAAAGAACATCAATGCCACTTGCAGTCCCCATGGTGCAGAGAGAGCCAAGCAATCATATAAAAGACTGTTACTTCTGCTTGGTTCCTCCCCTTTCCAATGGAATAATGAAGCAAAAGAAGTCGAGAATCGTCTACCCAAACATTCCGTCTGCATAGAGACCAGTTCCACATGGTGAGGGACTTCCTATTCCAGAACCTCCAACAGAATATTCTCTTGATTCATCATGAGGACAAGGGTGAGCCGACCTGTTCTTCTCCTGTTCCATCAGCATGCAGTAATGCAGATTTTCACTGTGTTGCATCATCAAACCCACACAGACTCACACAAAGAACTAAATGACTGGGTTTGTGATTTGGACTTATCCAAGAACAAGGCAGAATTGCTAGGATCAAGACTCCAACAATGGAATCTTCTAGAAGAAGATGTCACAATTACTTTCTATCAAAAGCGCCACCAGCAGTTGGAGCCTTTCTTCAGAAAGAAAAGTACTTTGGTATTCTGTTCCGGTACTGAGGGCCTCATGAATGCCTTAGAAATCACTCATGACCCACAAGAATGGAGACTATTTCTAGAGTCTTTGAAACTCAGTTTTAAGGCTGCGCTTTTGCACAATGGAAACTGTCTTCCATCTATTCCAATAGTGCATGCTGTCCACATGAAAGAGACATACCATAAATTAAAGCAGCTACTGAATTCCATTGAGTATAACAAACATATCTGGCACATCTGTGGTGATTTGAAGCTAGTTGCCCTTTTAATGGGACTACAGCAGAGATATAGAAAATACATGTGTTTCTTATGTGAGTGGGATAGCCGAGCAAGTGAATTGCACTTCTTGCCAAAGGAATGGACTCGCAGACAAAATATTGCAGTAGGAAAGAAGAATATCCAGCACCCAGCTCTGGTTGAGACTCACAAAATCCTGCTACCACACCTTCACATCAAAGTAGGTTTGATAAAGAATTTCGTGAAAGCCATGGACCGGACTTCGCCAGTTTTCCATACCTGCATGAAAAATTTCCTCAACTCAGCGAAGCAAAGATTAAAGAGGGAGTTTTTGTGGGTCCTCAGATTTGAGAGCTCTTCAAATAGGACCTGTTCAAAAACAACTGCTGCAGGGTGATGAGAAACAAGCAAGGAATGCTTTTCGCCTGGTGTCTACAAACTGTCTTGGGCATGTTAGGGCAGAAAACTACAAGGAACTAGTAGAAGACATGCTGATGCAGTATCAGAAACTTGGCTGCAATATGTCTCTAAAGCTCCACTTCCTTCATTCCTATCTGAATTTCTTCCCTGAAAAACTGTGGTATGGTTAGTGATGAACATGGCGAGCATTTTCACCAAGATATCTCATCAATGGAACAAAGATACCAGGGAAAATGGTCCACTACAATGCTGGCTGACTACTGCTGGACACTCCCCAGAGATGCTCCTGAACAGCTGTATAAGAGACAAGCGAAGACATCTAAGAAGTAGTCTATGACTTGATTTTTTACAGGTATTTACCGTAGGCCTATTACTATTGGCATGCCTTTCGTGATATAAACATCAATTTATTGCAGATTACAAAAAATAACTAGAGCCAAAATTAGAATTTGACTGTCATATTCATGTTGAGCACATACTAATTGATATGAAATGACTAATTTTATTTCAGTAACATGAATTTTGTAAAATTTTTTGACCAGTGTTATCTTTCATTATTTCTAAAGCTCAAGTCCCTTTTACCTCCAGGGTAGTTTGACCTAATAGTGAGCTCGGTATCCGTATCTTGGTATACAGAAAGATTACTCTACTATTCCAAGAATAAGATATGCCATGGTCATTCAGGGGCCAGTTTGCAAAGATGAAGGACAAATAGTACTGGTATCATTACTGTTTCTGATGATTAACTAGGAATACTAATTCGTACCATGCATGGCAGTGAGTGGTCTTTGCAGATTTGGAATGATGTTGCATTTTAAATTCTGTTAAAAGACTGGATCCTCAGACCTCCTTGGTGGCACATGTGGTTAAGTCGCAGTACTATGAAGCTATCTGCAGCCACTGCAGCACAAGTTTTATACCCAGCCAAGGGAGCTAACCCACATGGTGCAGCAGACCTCTCAAGTCTCTCCAGCTGCTCCCCTCAGCAGTGTATTTCAGTCATTCCACCTGTTCTGCTCCCCACCCTGTTTCTGGTAAATCCTCTCACCACCTCCCACTACCTCTGGCCTATACCCTTGCTCTTGTATGCATAAATAAATAAATCTTAAAAAAAAAAAGAAAAAAAAAGAAAGACAGGATCCAATGTGCCCCAGGGTGGTTTTGCACATTTCCAAAGGATGACAGCTGATGCTACTTTTAATGCTACTGCTTAAATCTATTCATATCAGGGCCTCCCTGGTTGTGCAACGGGTTAAGCGCAGCAGTAGGAAGCTATGTCAAACCACTGCAGCACAAGTTTGATTCCCAGCCAGGGAGATTCCCACAGCAGACCTCTCCCGCCTTGCCTACTGCTCCCTTCAGCAGTGCCTTTTGGTGGATCTGCTTGTTCTGTTCCCCCTCTGTCTCTGGTGAATCCTCTCACCACCCTGCACATCTGGCCTACACCCCAGCTTGTATGCATTAATAAATAAACCTTAAAAAACCCATTCATATCAAATGTCATGTGAATTAATAATCACATGATTCACATTGGCACAGCTGAGACCCTGTCTTCTAGGAGCACAGAAGCTAAAGGGATTCTGAAATGGAAACATAATTACTGTTCTATGAGGAGGATTAGCAAATCCTACCAACATTATATTTGTACATTCACAGAACTAGAGTTAAGTAGGAACTGGAGCATATTTCTATTTCCTTTTTGTTTATTTTAGTTGTCATCACTCATAATATAGATACCACTGAGCAATTCTCCTGTCTTTTAGAAATTGTTATATAACTAATTTTCCCCTAACTTCAGCTTTGACCTAGTAAAATGCGGTTGGATAGTAGAAGGATTTCTACTCACCCAGAGTTTCCTGATCTCCATAGTGCCTAGAGTCTTCCTCTTTCCGGCAAGGAACAGCTCTCACGATCCCGCTGCTCTGTTTTTCAGAATTCCGCTACAATGACCTGGTGTCCCCCTTCTACCTCAGCCTCATCGCCAATTTATCTGGATGCACAGCTCACAGGCACATGCCAAACTGCTCTGAGATATGTTTTCATCAGAAGTACCGAACCCAGGATGGGACGTGCAACAATCTCCAACATCCCACATGGGGTGCATCTCTGACTGCATTCCAGCGCGTCCTGAAACCTGCCTACGAGAATGGCTTCAACTTACCCCGTGGGGCTGGCCGTCATATCCTCTCTGATAAGGGTCCCCTCCCACTGCCCAGACAGGTCTCCACAGAGTTGGTGGCCACAGCGACGGTCACCCCTGATGACAGGTACACGCACATGCTTATGCAGTGGGGCCAGTTTTTGGATCACGACTTGGATCACACAGTGCCTGCGCTGAGCACGTCTCGCTTCTCTGACTCGCAGCCGTGCAGTTCGGTGTGTACTAACGATCCTCCTTGCTTCCCCATTTTTATTCCTCGCACAGACCCCCGCGGGACCCAGGCATCATGCATGTTCTTTGCACGCTCCAGCCCCGTGTGTGGCAGCGGTACAACCTCCTTGATGATGAATTCAGTCTATGCCCGGGAACAGATTAACCAGCTCACAGCTTATATCGACGCCTCGAATGTTTATGGAAGTTCAGAACAGGAATCCCTCATTCTCAGAGACCACTCAGAGTCCAGGGGATTTCTGAGGACAGGCTTACCTTGGGTCCCATCTGGAAAGCCTTTATTGCCCTTTGCTACAGGACCACCCACTGAGTGCACAGGACAGGACCAAGACAGCAGCGGCCCCTGTTTCCTGGCCGGGGATCACAGAGCCAATGAGCAGCTGGCACTCACTGCCATGCACACCCTCTGGTTTCGAGAACACAACCGGGTGGCCTTGGAGCTGTCTGCTCTGAACCCCTACTGGGATGGAGACACTCTTTATCACGAAGCCAGGAAGATTGTAGGTGCTGAGCTGCAGCACATCACCTACAGCCACTGGCTGCCCAAGATTCTGGGGGACCCTGGCATGAAAATGTTGAGGAATTACCAGGGTTACGATCCCAATGTCAATGCCGGGATCATTAACTCTTTTGCAACTGCAGCCTTCAGATTTGGCCACACATTAATCAATCCTGTTCTTTATCGACTGAATGACACCTTTGGCGAAATTCCCGAAGGCCACCTTCCATTGCATAAAGCTTTCTTTTCACCTTCAAGAATAATCCAGGAAGGCGGCATAGATCCCCTTCTTCGCGGGCTATTTGGTGTGCCGGCTAAATTGCGTGTACCTTCTCAGCTTCTCAGCTTGGAGCTGACTGAGAAACTGTTCGCCTCCGCACATTCTGTGGCACTGGATTTGGCTGCCACCAACATTCAAAGGGGGCGAGACCACGGGATCCCGCCATATGTTGACTTCAGAGTTTTCTGCAATTTGTCTTATGTTCAGAACTTTGAGGACCTTCAGAATGAAATTAAAAATTCAGAGATCAGACAAAAACTGAAAAAGTAAGTATGCAAATGTTACCTGGATTTAAGCGTTTCTGGGGGAAGTAGAAGTGTTAAAGGACATTTTGTCTAGATGACATTTAGTTTCTTGGTGATGGTGTATCAGAATTGTTAGACATTGTTATTGTGGGAGAGGTTTAATATTAAAGGAAGGATTCCCAAGGCACTTGAATCTCTATTTATTCACTTCCTTTGTAAAAAGAAATATATTTACCTCCTATAAGAATGTGAATGCATCTCAGTTAGGAGAGGTTGGCAAGCCCAGTTGTAGAATAATCTAAGTAAGGCTTTTTTATTGTTATAAATTCTTTTATATACTCTTGTAATATGTAGATGGGCCTATCATAGAGACTTTCTAAGGTGGCACAAATTAGCAAAATGAAAATGAAAATGAAAATTATTTTTGTTAAAAGAAAAAATCTAAATTTATCATCAGAATGTAATTCAGGACCCTTTCACTACATTTCAATAATGCCACTCAGTAAAGTTTTGTTTCTATAGGTGAGATTCAAATATTCTCTGAAGTACAAAGGAAACATTTCCAGGAAAAATCTTTTAATTGTTCTCCATTTTCAGTACTACTTATTTGTTATATTATTTTTTTAAATAAAGAAAATTTTATCAAGAGGATTTGTCTATACTTGGCTAAATATAGAAGACTGATATCTTTTCTAACTGATTAAAGTATACTAATATGGAATCTTTTGGGGAATTCAAAATTGTTTGTAAATTCTGTAGCCAATTGTCAATATTAGACCCTGCTTCATAGTATTAAGAATATAAATATTTTTATGCCACTAAAATTTGTCTCACACTTAATATATAGTATCAAACTATGAGAATGAGTAATATATTTAAAACAAATCAGAGTGACATCCACATTGGATTTGCAGGTTTCTTGGAAAGAACATTGACTTTGGACTCATAGGGGCACATTTTAAACCTCTGATCCATCACCTATTAGTGCTGAGAACTTGTAAAATGTAGATAGTTCTGAATCTCAGAATATCTGTAAAATGAGAAAGTACTATATATCCTCAGAGTTGCTTAAAAATTGAATTATAGGACATATATCAACTATGTAGCCCAACTGAGGTGCATCACTGGTGATCAACCAATATTACCTATGCATAGATAGTTTACTATAATGTTGTCATTTCAGTTGTCAACATCATGATTACATTGAATGTCTGCTATGGCCCAACCCTGTGCTAGTCTCTGAGATCTGAGAGGAAGAATATAGCATCCATGCTCTGGGCAGCCTGACATCATATTGGGTAGACAGGAAGCTATAACAATCAGTGTGCAAAGGGCTGTCACAGAGATGAGACTTGAATATAATAGGAACACAAAATAGAAGGTAGTTGGATGATTCACAGCTAGCTAGCTATTGATGAAAGATGCCATTTGATTTATTCTTGGAATTTTCTGAGTATGATAAACAGCAGACTATGTCAGGGAGAACAATGGAAGAGGAAAGTGTAGAACTGAGTGGCAGGAGGAAGGACTAGAATGGTGATAGGGAGAGGGGCCTGTGTTTAATATAAGAACAGGAGAGTGACATAAAGGAATACTTTTCCATGAAATGGTAAATGGCAAGAATTTGAAAGATGCAATGGAAATTATTGCAGTTCGCAGCAAGGAATTCTACCTTGTAGTCCAGGTGAAGAAAGATGGCAACTTAAGCTAGCTTGTGATAGTTTATACATGCTAACAGTATTTTAAAGGCTTCATATAGGCATATTACTTGCATTGAATAATACTGGAGGCAAGTCTTGCTTTGTAATTCATTTGAGTCTTTCTTATCAATTCATAGCTAACTTGTAGATTCACTACAAATTATTGAAATCCAGAAGTGTTTCCTTTTAAAATTTAAAAATTTCACAGAATCCTCCTAAATTATTGAATTTAATATAAGGTAGCATAGCCTGTTTGTGGTTGCCTCACACAGTGTTAGGTTGAAATGTAGATCTAGCCTTTCACTCTAGGCCAGGTAGTTGAAGGCAAGCATGGCTGGCCCTTCCAAAGAATAATGGCCAGAGACCTTGCTCATTGAACCCTCAGGTCTGGCTTTCTATGTGCTCCTGCAATGCAGTTGTGATCTTACCACAATGGCTTCTGAAACCTAAACAGGGGAGGTCTCATCCTTGTTGTAGGGAATGTCTGAACAAGAGGCACTTCTCACAGTCTGATGTGTGTCCTCTGCTGAGCTGAGCAGGACTGATTGATGTGACGTGTGCAGGGAGGCAGGGGCCTGAACTGCCTTCTTTCCCCTTGGGATACCACAAGTCCAACTTCCCCTGTGATTCATAGCAAATGTATAAAATGTCAACCATAGACTCATTCAGTTAGAAGCATAACATAAAGAACTGGAATATTTTTTATGATCTTTATCTTCAAATATAGATTTCAGTTTATCAGGAGCTCCTTATGCCTATGAAATGGTGTGACTTTAAATATACTAACATATGTCCCTTTTCTTTACTCTCCAGTTACTTCTTTTCCTTTTTGTGTTAACTTGTGAGTGTAAACTATAATACAGCAATGAGCCAGACCTTTACTGGGGCTCTTTAAGAGAACTGCAATCCAGGCGCCATCACTAGGGCGAGCTGTGTGAGGGTTCTGGTGTGCATTGGCAGAGCTGTCTCCTGGATGTAGACTAGTAAAATTCTTTGAATGGGGGAAGAAACACAGGCAAAAGGAAGAGATGCCTGCATGTTAGGGAGGTGATAGACTGTCCTCCTTGAAGTTGGGGCCTGATACTGTTTGTTGATTTCTGTGAGGAGACTAGTACTATTTCTCCAAACTCCCTCAATTCCAAGACTGAGAAATGTTGCCTCAAAGGTGGGTGATGTAACTCTTGTTGATATACTTTAGTAAGTGGTCAAGTAGGTGTGCATAAGCTCAAGTTCCATACTGGACTATTGACTGCTTTTTGGATGTTCCGTTTTTAAATTTAAATTTCGCAATTTTCTAGCCATCTTTAAACAAACATGGTTTTAGGAGTTAGTTTTTAAACCACTTCAATCAATTTTGGAAACAAGGTAAAATATGTATTAATGAATCAACAGAATTAATACTTCCCTGCAATGTAAGACACTTCATACTTTATATAGCCAAATTAAAAGTTGATTAAAGCAGAGAATCATAAAAATAACCCATTTGCACATCCTACATATTTTAACTTCACACATTTGCATGCATATTAAATCTGTTACTTTTACTGTGGAGGGCAAAATCTGTACTCTAGATTGGCTTTTGCTACTTAGAGTTCTCAATTATCCAGCTTTGGAATAAGCTATGCCTAAACTCTTTTATGATTATAATTTTGTTTTGGAAGGGGAATAATAATTTGCCATGGATGCATGGTATGAATACAGATTCAGCTTATATATGCAATTCTGCCATATTGTGTAGTCAAATAATATGTAGCTAGTTGGCATAAAATTTTTTTATAGTTTTTAACAAGCCTTCCCAAAGCATTGAGTTTCTCTTTTGCAGAAATAAACATGCTCCTTTTTTTAGGCAAATACTTCACTATTTACATAGTATTTAATTAAGGTACAGAATCCAAGCCACAAGTAAGCTGTGGTAAGCAAGTTTGCAAACCCTGCCTTCCACTCTCACTATATCTCTCCAGGATCCAAAGACCCACAGTTTTTGCTAGAAGGATTTGTAAAATGTACAGGCTTCTTACCTTGTTTGGTAAGAGCTGTAGCAACTTTTTTTCTAAAGTGTGTTTTATTTTTTAGAGCTTGTTTCAGTCAAAAGCCATATAAACATGAATTATTTTTATAGGATTATTATTGCTACAAAATCATATTGTCTATTTCTTTTTTCTTTGCAAAACATAATGAGCAGAATTTTAACATTAATTATCCACCAAGTGGCCAACATAAATTCTCAGAGCTCATTTTTAAAGCTAATTTGAAACTTCTCTTGAAAAATACATCATGCATATTTTTGTGAAATGGCTATTTTGTATTTGATTAGGTACACATTGTGTTTATCACAGGAAGGTGCACCTGCTTCAACTTCAAGAATGTTTTGCAAGTTAACCATTAATTTATAATTTGTGCATATACCTATTTTATAAGTGCTCCATTTGATAATATTTTTTAAAATCCCAAAACACTTAGTTTTTCCCCTTTTTCTGCTCATATGTACCATGATGTCAGACTCTGTGACTAGGCTTCTTAACAATCTGCACCATCTGTCTCTGTTTCCCTGCATTTGAGGAAAGTTAATTTCTTGTCTCATAGTTTGGCCTATCCTTCTTCAGGATTCCTAGCTTTCATTCTCCTGTTTCCCAACTTTCATATTTGTGCATGTTTTATAGGACCTTTCATTTATATCATTCCTTCACTTTTATGAATGGTTAGTGTCTGTAGAAATAACTTGAGTTTCTGTAAAAAAGAGATTCTTACCCATTTCATGTAAGACTATTTTATAAATCTGATAGAAATTATGGAACTCATTTTGGAGAAAAAATTTCACAGCTATATTTCTGTCTGCATTTTTAGGGAAATTCACATATTCCTGAGAGCTACCCATGAATACTCTTCAATTGTTATAGCAAATAGTGATCAAGAACCCTCTTCCATGTAGGACTTACCGGTCATGTGAAATAATTGCTTCCCCATCAGATGTTTCCAAATGGCTGCTTTCCAGTCAAAAATCAGACCCCATATTTGAAACTACCATTTGCTGTTAGTCTTCTTTTAATGACTTTGTTTCCATCCTTTTGGGAAGGAATGATTATGTTCTTGGAGTTATGGAATGAAGTGTGAGTCAAGAGTATCAGCATTGTTTTCTACCTCTTATCTGTTTCTTTTTGTGCAGAATGTTTTTGTTCTCCCTCAGTTCCCCTACCCCCTAGTGTATATGTGGTGTGTGTTGAAGATGATTGGCCTGTGGATCCCAAGTTCATGTACAGTCTGCCATAGAATGTCTAACTCAAGAATCCTTAGCATCATTTTTTTTTCAAAACAATCATTTTATAAATTTACCATGTAATACAATTGTACAAAATCATATTGATTGACTCTAAATGCCAGATTTAGAGCCTCCCCATTCCTTGCCATTTTCATTTCATGTGTTTCTACCATTCTAGAAAACATATTCATTTTTTAAAAAGATTTATTTATTTATGCATACAAGCTGGTATGTAGGCCAGAGGTGTGGGGTGGTGAGAGGATTCACCAGTGACAGAGTGGGGAGCAGGCACATCTACTGAAGTACACTGCTGAGGGGACCAGCGGGCGAGGCAGGAGATGTCTGCTACACCATGTGGGAATCTCCCTGGCTGGGTATCGAACTCGTGGTGCAGTGGCTCTGGATAGCTTCATAGTGCTGAGCTTTACCCATTGTGCCACCAGGGAGGCCCAGAACATATTAATTTAATGACAAGTTTCCAAGGGTATGTCCTCCTTGGTTGAAGATAAATTGTCTAATTTATCTTTGACTCCCTTCGCACAATCCAGCAATTCAATAGCCACTACATAGTCCTTAAGGGACGTGTGGCCTTCCTGACTCAGGTTCATTTTAGTTCCCCATGAGCCCTGGACTTGAAAACTATCCTTGTTTTGAAATCCCTTGCCAGATAAAGTTTTCAAAAGGGAAAGCAAGTTTCTATATTTATCCATAAAAATTTATTTTTTCCTGAAATATTTATTGGCTTCCATTAACTATGATGTATTATAACTTTATAAATAAAAGATTGAAAAGTTAGAACAGAAAAAGCCTTATGTGTGTTTGATTCTTGTTTTTTCTTAACTGATATATCCAATCAACTCTGTAGTCATGCAACAAGGAAAACACACATGACTAAGAACATAAAAGTGATTGGAAGCAAATTAAAAATCAGGTTGTCAGTCAGTTATCCCCAAAGGTCCAGCTCTTAAAAGACACTTAATGTCTTTTGTTTAGTAAAAGCCAAATACAAAATCATTAATTCAGCATTTTAAATCATAGCATTTGATGACATTTAATTTAATATTAATTTGTTCATTTTATAATGATGAGACTCAGTAATTGTGTTTTTTATTTTTTTTTAAGATTTTATTTGTGCATAGAAGAACTGGGGTGTAGGCCAGAGCTGTATGGGGAGGTGGTGAGAGGATTCACCAGAGATAGAGTGGGGAGCAGATCTGGTGAATCTACTGAAGTACACTGCTGAGCGGAGCAAAGGGCAAGGCAGGAGAGGTCTGCTGCACCATGTGGATTAGCCCTGGCCAGGGATTGAACACGTGATGCAGTGACTGTGGATAGCTTCATACTACTGTCACCAGGGAGGCCCCTGCAAGTATTTTTATGAACCAATACTTCCATATATCTTGAATGAAAATCTAGCAGAATATTGTCTGCTTCACTTGGTAATGAGGTTTAACACTGTAAGAATCTACCAAATTGTTACCTAAAGTAATTGCTACATTTTTCACTGTCATTAGCAATGCAGAAGAGCTAATTTTTGTTTAATCCTTTCTCCTATGTTTTCTCTTGGTTGTATATTTTAACCTTTCTTTCAAGTTTTTGACTCTTTTCAATCATCACTCTCTTTGTACATAAAGTAAAATTTTCATTTCAATTTAACTTGTTCTAGAATTTACACTCTACAATTTTGCCTACATATTATCTTAATAGTAACATATACTCTTTTTTAATTTTTTTTAATTGTTATTTATGTCTTTTACATTTTGTATTCCCCTTGGGTAGCCCACCACCAATTCACCCGT
>PVIJ01006813.1:0-88239 GCA_004024925.1 Scalopus aquaticus
AAAAAAAAAAAAAAAAAAAAAAAAAGAATATAGGATTCTTTTAAAGAGTATTGTTGAAATAACCACCATTATGTAGCAATTCAAAGAGTAATTTATAAAAGAGATTATTCAGAATTAAGTGAGGCTCCAAAGCCAGAAGACAGCACCAAATTTCTGGTTTCAGTTGTATTCTGTTTGTGCAAGTGGGTACACAGAAAGAGGTACATAATTCTGTATCAGAGATAAAAGAGACATCTGGTTATATACCGATTAATGAAAAAGAATGTTATAAATAATATCAAAGTGATCTCTTATTCTGTAAAGTCAGACTTCATCTGTTTGTGGGACTAGTGCTAGGATCGAAGCTTATAAAGATTTCTTTCTATCCTAGAGTGTGCTTTTGCAGGCATGAAGGTGAGACTGTGCAACTTATCTGTTTCCATCCTCCAGCAATGCCCAGCGTGACAGGGGCATGTAATCTTGGACTGCCGATTTGGCTGCATGGCACTTCACAGCAAAACATTTATTTAATTTTTTCCCTTTTTGCTGACTGGAAGTCTCTGCAGCTCTGTGGTTTACCAAAGTGGCAATATTGCCAACAAGCCATAACATTTTTCTTTCAGTCTACGAAGGGAAGATGGTGAGAATGAATATTATGAAAAAAATAACTAGTCTGCCATAGTCTTACTATAATTTATAACATCAAAATAAGTTTATTTTAGATATTGTTACTAATCAAATTTTGTTTTCTTTGTAAGACACTGATTAAAAGTACTTTTTCAGATTTGTTAAATTATTATTTTATGGAAGAAGACAAACTGGCAATGGGAATATTCAGAAAAGTGAATTATGCAGTTAATTAAAAAAAAACTATGTAGGAGATTTATGTTTTTTAATAGTCTAGTCTCGGTACGCCACAAAAATATTTATTAAATTCTCATATAATTTTAGGATCCTTTAAAAACTGAGTCAAGTCTAGTGCTTATTTTATGTAAATATAAACAAATAGTTCTATTCCGTAACTCATTTACACAATATTTGTAATGATTAATTTTAAGTGGCAACTTGATTAGAATCCAACCAGGTAATTTAATTAAACACTAATCTAAATGCTGCAATGATTTTTTTTTTAATAATACACAGGGTTGATATGTTATCACATGTGGTTAAAAATTATAATCACTGAGTTTTAAGGTAATTACCTAGACAATTTTGGACAACTTATCCAATCAGCTTTAGTGATTTAGGAGTAAAAAGGAGAATTCTACAAGAAACAAGAAGAAATTCTTCCTAAGACCAAAGTAGAGAGGTAAAACACCAAGTCATTTGGCAAATCAACAGAGGGTGGGTGAATTTGGGAGAATTTATTAACTAAATTTAGGACACAAGATGATGGGGAAAGTTGAAAAGACAAATTAGAAATCAAATAAGAGGATAATGTTGGGGTGGGGTGAACACAATTCTGGGAAATTTTTGGCAGGGTAGAGGTACTTTTAATTCGGATTTGTGCAGAGAAGTTTTTATAAGATTTGCTGAAGGATATTTTGACTTATGGGTATAAGAATCACAGCTTTGCTGAGAAAATGAGATCTCAGGGTTCTTCTGGGGAACAAGAACAAGAGGTAAAGGGACTCCTCTGGGGTTACCAATCTGAAGAGTTGAAACCCTGCTAGAGATATGGATCTAAAAGTGCCAGGCTTTGCAGGGGATCAAGTGTGAAGGAGTAGGTCGCTGGGGTTCCCAAAAGTGTGAGGGAAGGGGATCTGTTGGGGAAGGAACCTTGGTGGGGACCAGGGTCAGAGAATGGATTCAGACTCCCTAAGAAGGCCAAGACAATTGAAGACTCAGTGAAAGAGGATAAAGTTTATTAAAATAGAGTTCCACTTTGCTAAGAGCACCAGTGAACATTCTCCCACAAAGAATCCCAGGAAATAATACAAATGAATAAATAAAACCATCATTAATGGAAAGTAGAATTTGTAGTTTGGTATGTAACACACGTGGGCATCGCATGCATATGGGCAGGTACCTGAGCTGGAATTTAACCAAACTTGAGTCCTAACAGGACTGCTTCAAGACATTGCACAAGAATCTTCATTTCTTTGAACTTCTAAAAGTTGATTGATATGTTAACAATAGTTATATTATAGAATTTTACTAGTTTGTAGTAAATTGATTAGCATAATACCCTATCACATTGTAAGTATTTAAAACATATTAGTTGCTAGTATTGTAGAAAGGAGTTCCTGTAATTGAGATTCAATTAAATTATAATTTATTTAGTATAAAATGCACTTTGAATATAATTTTTAGTTAGTATTTAAAACTTTCATAGTATCTACAACCTAAAGAAAATGTGAAGGAAGTTGTAATATAAAACATGCAAAATAGTGTCATTTATGAAAAAGGAACATATGGAAGTAAATAAGCAAACAATTCTGTTGGAAACAGGGAAAGCATTTATCATAGTAAAATGTGGAATTTTGTTGAGTCTCTAGGGAGAAGAAAGAAAAAAGTGGTTCATAGAATTCTCATTATCCAAATAAGGAAGACTTATCAAGCAAGAAAAAATTCATATTCTAGGATGAATTTATTTCCTAGAATAGTGATTCTTAATTTTAAGTAATCTATAAACTGATACTAAGGGAAAAAATTCTTTAGAAACTTGTCAAATACTTTTGAAAATTCCATATTATGAAATATTGCTATATGATATTAACACCTACATGGCAGTATTAATGTAATTTGTAACACTGAACTATACACTTACAAGTGGTTAAATTTATTAATTTATTGCTATTTATAAAATGATATGTTTATTTTGTCACAATCAAATATGTTTTTTAAAAAAGAAAGGCAGCAACTGTTTTTACAAGAAAATTTCCAGTTTGCTGGGCTATCCTATAGATTTCAGACTTACTAGCCCTCAAAACTATGTCAATTTCTTCAAATAAGTCTTATAAAAATATCCTAATGGTTTGGTGTTCCTGGTGAAGCTTGATTGTTTACATATATATATATTTTTTTCACTTTGCAGTATGAAAATTTAGATTATATAAGATATTTAGTTCACATTAATTATATATGCTGATATATACATATATATGTATATATGTATATATATGTATATATGTATATATACATATATATGTATACATAAATATAATGTGAAAATCACAAACTCCATTTGTTAATGGTTTTTTAATCTATCAAGTATGCCTAATTTGTGAAAATTGATGTTTTTTTTTTGTATTTAATAGGTATACATACATACACCAAAAGTTAGATGTATTTGTTTATATCAGAAGTACAACGGTGAGTTAAGTGTGGTTTATGTAGGTTTCAAATTGTGAACATTTTTAAAGTATTATGTTGTCAGTGGACTTTAGAATATTTATTTTACCCTTAAATGCCTCCAAGGAAATATAGATTACATGCTATGTTTATTGGGGATATACCTAGTACTGTACAATGCTGTAAACTAATGTACCTTGATAAAAAGGAAAAAAAAAAAAGCTAAAAAGATACCACTCAAGTTTCATCAGTTGGAAATTTTCCAAATGAGTTGAAAATGAGAAAACTTATGAATACTTATATTTTTATTTTTCCGAAAGTCCGAGTGTCTTGGTTGAAAACAAATATGACCAAGAATTCAATGCTGTGAGGAATAGCGATCATACAATTTTATGAAATATATATATACACACACACACACACACAATGAAGTATTACTAAACTATAAAAAATGATGAAATCCTCTCATTGTAACAACACAGATGGCCTAGAGGGTATTATGCTAATTGAGACATCAGACAGAGAAAGACAGATGCCATATGATGTCACTTATCAATAGGATATAAAGAAGGCAAAGGAGTAAGCAAAACAAAACAAACTTATGATTCTCAAAAGTGAAGGGGTGGATGAATCAGGGAGAAGGGATCGATTGCATGGTGAAGGATGGAATTAAAACTTATGGTGACAATGTAATATATACATATATTGCTTTATAATACTGTAAACTAAAACTTAAATAATGTTATAAACCAATGTTATTTCAATTTAAAAAAGTGATAAAAAGGATAAAGGAGAATCAGTTGAATCAAAATTACTGGTATTTAGTACTTAAAAGTCCTAGAAATTGGATTAAATAGTGATAGTCAACCAATTCATAACATATATTTGTAATATTATTGATATTCTGGTTTTAATTAATATAGAAAGTTATCAAGTATAGGTAATTTTTCTACCTGAAGTGCTAAAATTCTATATCTAAAAGTGAATATGCAGTTGACAGTTTTGTAATTCAGTCCTCCCTGATATTTCTTGCACTATCAATTACAAACATTCATATGTAGCAGTTTATAGTCTGAATACATCTATCTACACAACCACATTCAATTCTCAAATTGCTTCCTGAGAGGCAATTTAAATACATTTTTAAATATGAAGCAACTGAAATTGTTGTGTAAATAAGCTCTTAACAGATTCCCTGGAAATTCAAAACTTGATAAGCACTTCACATACACAACCTCATTTAATCCTTTCAACTTTTAAGAAGTTAGGTATCACAATGCACCCTTTACAGATGAGAAAATAGGGATGCAAAAAAAATTACAAGATGTAATTTGTCACACAAAGAGTTAACATGTCAACACAGTTCTAATGACTTCATGCTTGCTTCCACTCACAATGAGGAAATGAAGTACACACACACACATACATGCACACACATACATACACACATACATACACACGCGTATATGCTGTGGATTGATGCTAGGAAAATGGTGTTTGATCTAATAAATTGTTTATAAATTCTTACATATTGTAGAACTAATGAAATAATTATAGGTGCATTCAGTGAATTGATGTCCTAATTTAACTATTACCTGGAAATGCGGCCTTTTCATTTGAACTGGGTGGTTCTAGGCAAGACTGGGGCTAGCTAGTAAGAAACTGGTTTCTAGGAGTTAAAGGATGTAATTAATGGTCACAAATAATCCTTATTTGTCTTACTGCTATTAATTATGTGTCATATTGTGCAGTTTTGTTTTCAAATAACTACAAGATCCTCCCTGGTGGTACAAGGGGTTAAGTCTCAGCACTATGAAGCTATCACCAGCTACTGAAGGATGAGTTCCATCCCTGGCCAGGGAGCTAACCCACATGATGCAGCAGACCTCTCCTGTCTCATCTGCTGCTCCCCTCAGCAGTGTATTTCAGTAGATGTGCCTGTTTTGCTCCCCACTCTGTCTCTGGTGAATCCTCTCACCACCACCCCCAACCTCTAGCCTACACCCCAGCTCTTGTATGCATATTTAAATAAAATAAATCTTTAAAAATTAATTCATTTTAGATATCTTATAACTAGAATGAATTAATGAACAATAAATGATAAAATAAATGACTAGAATGGAATGAAAACATTAGGTGATAGTCATTGATGTGTCTTCGAATGTAAACAATTTTGGAACTACTTGAAATATGACCCATGATTCATTATTCATTTTTTTAAAGATTTATTTATGCATCCGAGAACTGGGGAATAGGCCAGAGGTGCAGGGGATGAGAGGATTCACCAGAGACAGAGTGGGGAGCGAACAGGAGGATCTACTGAAATACACTGCTGAAGGAAGCAGCAGGCGAGACAGGAGAGGTCTGCTGCACCATGTGGGTTCGCTCGCTGGCCTGGGATGGAACTCAGGCCACGGTGGCTGGCAACAGCTTAATAGGCTTTAACACTAAACCCTGAGCCACCAGGGAGACCCTCATTCATTTTAAAGATAAATTATCTTTATATTCTGGACTTTGTAGATGATCATTTTAGGGGAAAATGTGTGGTAGCTTTTTGAAAATATTACTGGATTAAATTTTGTGAAAGTTCACAAAAGTAGCACTGGATGACATGAAAATTATATCTGCTCAAGGACTTAGAACTCAAAAGCAACTTGGCTAATGCTGAAAGGAATGATGCTCTGGGGAAAAAAAAGAATTCTAATAAAAATGGAAATGATGACCTACTACATTTTTGTGCTTCTTCAGGCTACTGATCATCCTGCCATTGTATGCACCATCACTTGGTCATTTATCATTGTAGGGGAGGCAGGAGAACATTTGCTAGCAGATAACAACTCTTAATACTGAGAAAGTCCTAAGACTTATTTGCAAACCACCTCTCTCATCTGCAAAGGATACTGGCATTTATCCATGAAACAGGCATATGGGCAACATCCTGTAACATAGTTTATTTCTCTGAATCTAAACCTGCATGTAAATTCTCCCTTGCAACTTTCTTTAAAATAAACGAAGATTAATGTGATTTGAATAAATATAATTGATTAGTGAGGATGGTTTTTTGTTTCTGATTTTTTGAGTATTTAAGTGGTAATGAATTTCATCTATTATTAGTGAAAATACTAAACTAATTTTTAAAAATTGCAAAGCAACATTTCAGAGTGCCTAATTGTCAGTACTGAATTGATAAATGAGGTTTTAAAATTGTGTTTATTTTTCTCAGTATAAGCAAATTTTGAGAGGTACTTAAGTCTCTGATTTGGAATGAATTTGTCATTTCAATAGGCTCTTGCTTACTCATTTTGTGCTAACATATAAACTTAATTTAATAAAAATAATGTGATGTAAGCACCAATCTTATGATCTTATATACGCAGAATCACTAGTGGCAGGCAATGAGGGACTTAAAAGGATGTTTTAGGGTCACTAATGCCTTACATTTATACAGAATTTCCAAGAATAGTCAAAATTTCAAATAACACATCAAATTTGTGCATTTTTTTGAATAATGCTGCAGAATAACTTTTCTTCCCAATGACTGATGGTGTTGAAACATATGCTTAAGTCTCCTTTGGAATATAGAGTTATATAGGGAAGAAGGATTTAATGGGAGAGATAAATGTGAATTAGTGAAAGAGAAAGAAAAACAGCATTAAAAATGTATATGTAAACACACCCCCATATATATTCATGTTTCTAATATCAGCATCATACATTTGAATCCTCTTATTGCATTAATTACTTAGAAAAAATCATTGAAAAATAGATACATAGGATCACAAATTTTTATTTGAACAGTACAATTTCCAAAATTAAAATTATTCCTTCTATTTTTTATTAGGAACATCATAATTCTCTACTAAAAATGTCAGACATGAGGTTGCAATTAATACAGTGTAAATACTTCTTTAACTTTCTCCATATTTTTATAATGTTCATCAAAATAACATATCCATTGATTCTTGTCATTAAGAAAACAGGTCATTTTATATAATTTCTGCAAATGCTTTTCTTACCATTGACATGTGTTTTCCTTTTAGTCATTCTGATAATTGTGCAGTAATATCTCAGTGTGGTTTGACTTGTTGAAATAAGTGATTGAATAGTCTCTTCTTAAAGTGTGTGTTTTCAAGTATTTTATTCATTTACTAATTTTGTTATTATGTTTGAGAACATATTAAGGATTTGAATTTGTTTTAAAAAATAGTATTTGCAAATATGATTCACTGATTAATTTTTCATTTTTAATGGTGTCTTTTTGGGAATTCATAATATTAATTTAGTTTTAGTTATTACCACTTTGACTAGCATTTCCTGGACTCTTCTAAAAGAATATATAACTAGCTATCCCAATTTTGTATGAGCATTCTCTATGTTTACTTCTAGAGTTAATTTTTATTTATATTTTGACATTAAGTTAATTAGACATTGTCTTTGCACACCAAAAAAATAAGCATTGTTTTTAATTTATGAATATATAATATTTATTAAAAATTTTTTTTTTTTTACACATACAAGCTGGGGGTACAGGCCAAAGGTGTGGGGTGGCGAGAGGGTTCACCAGAGACAGAATGGGGAGCAGAACAGGCAGATCAGAAGTACACTGCTGAGGGGAGCAGCGGGCGAGGCAGGAGAGGTCTGCCGCACCATGAGGGATTCTCCCCGGCTGGGTGTCGAACTCACTTCGCCGCTGCGGACAGCTCCGCAGCGCAGCGCTTAACCACTGCGCCACCGGGGAGGCCCGAATATATAATATTTAATTTACAATTTACAATTTAATTCACAATTGATATTAAAAAAAAATAAGATTTACCAAATAATTGAAAAGTAAATTCCTCACTATGCTGAGGTTTCATGTTTGCATTAAGTAGTTGTTGATCATTAATGGATGAATCGATTATAATTTGATAGCTTCTTTGGACAATTTGTCAATCCATTGGCAAAAAAGCATGTAATAATTACAAAAACCTTGGAATATGACTATGTGTAGCTTGAATTTCACATAAATGTGAGAGTGGGATTGCTGACTATTTCCATTCTAAGCATTGTGATATGACAAGAATTTACATGAAGACTTTTCAGTCAAATATAGTCAACTTTAAGATTTTTCCCCCTCTTCCGTTTCATTCTTATTTTTGTATCATTCTGCATACCTGATAGTGTGAATTTGAGTGACAGATGCTGTATATATAAATTTTATAAGGAATCTAAATGACAGTATTTCAATTCAGAGAGGGTCCACTATTTTTTAAGCAAATATAATGGGTCTAATTACCTTAAAATAAGCAGGAATAGTAATGTATCATTCGGATCATAGTTGGGATAATGTTCTATCTAATTATGATTTACAAACCTTCATTTTATGTACAGGATTATACATTTTAACTGAAATCTGATTTTCTGGGGCCTTTTATGGTCAGGTTACAATCTCCAATCAAATGTTCTGTCTTCTCCCACAAGCTGCCTGATGAAACATTCAGTCTACATCCAGAGGTGTTTCCCTTAGCACTTTCTTCTAACCCTCACATTTTCAGTATTTGATAGATTTCTTTAGGGGAAATGGCTGTATGATTAGTACCTATCCAGTCATTAATTTCTTTACTCCAAATAAAATACCACCAAAAACTCTGTCAATTTTACTATCTTTCACTAGCAGCCCTGTACCAGGCAAAGAACACATCTTTCAACTTCTTGCATTTCCCAGATTTAGCAAATTTCCCTGGAGAAAAAAAAGCTCCTGAAGTTTTGCTTACTTTCCCTTGATTCCTACTATGCAAATTCTTTGTTCTTAAAGTTCTTACTGTTTCCATAGTTCCCATATGTTTAAAAAGAGGATTTTTACATTTTTCAACTTGCTTATTGTTCCCAGCAGTAGTGTTGCAATATCACAAATCCTATCATAATTTTCATTGCTAGCAGATATACTGACAATTACATTTGAAGAATGGATATAAATTCATATTTACCCTTCTTACTACATTACCATAACCATGTGTTTCATTTTTTTGTTGTTGTTCATTTTGCCAGTGGCATGGTTTAGAATGGATTTTTGTAACCAGTAATTATTTATATCATATTAGACTCAACTGATTCATAATTTTATGATAAATACTGGTTCTTTCTCAGTCAAGACTCAAATGAGGATTTTCTAGAATATTTTAATAGTATGTATACATATATACTATTGTACACACACTATATATATGTATATATACATATGTATATATGTCAAAAAGAGAAGCCACGGTATTTTCAACAATATTAGCTTTTCCAATTCATTAATAGATAATGCTAGAGTCTATTTTGAATAGAAGGGAGGTAAAAATTAATTCAAGAAAATTTTCACACATTGAGAATCATCTTTGAGAAAGACTCATTAAGAAACTAGGTACACTTATTAATAATAATCTGACCAGAATATTTATAAGCAGTCATTTCCACATTATATCATATATATTTTCACATATAAGCATTTATACACACATAAACTATACCTGCCTTTTCAATATGCATATTAGCCCACAATAAATTTTCTATAAAATATAATTAAGCAGAACTTTCTAAATTTTTGTACCTTTGTAGTTCTATTGATACTGCAATAGAAAATATTTTTTTGTTGTTTTTAGAATTTATTCTGTTCATTTCATTTCTAAATTATTGGAATGTAATTTTATTTGTACTGGAATAAGACTAGGAACAATTTCCCAACTGGTTTATGGAGACTTTAAGTTGATGAAAATAATACATGTTTAGAAAAATACTATATGTCTCAGTCTTAAAATTTTAGTGTCTGTTTCTTAGGATTTGGTTTGAACACTGTTATAGGAAAGTTTTTCTTTAACTCTAGAGAGTCAATATGATCAAGCTTCTTATCTTTCCTTGAGTTTTTTTTTTTTTATGAAATTATTTTCTGCTCAATGTTTCTTTGCTTCAGGTTTAGGAGGAATTTTTCTGTGTCATGCAGGAAGGTTTTTACACTTTCTCATTAAGATTGACAAGTTACCAGGAAAGTTATGGCAACCAAACAGAAATATTACTCAGTTTTCCTTTGAGAATTATTTTTCTTTGATCTTTTTATACAGTGTGCCCATATTTATTTCTGCTTCACATTTAATAATTTTCTCATCTGATCTTCTTTCTTTAAGATACTTCATCTGTTCATAAATACACCATGACTTTAGAGAGTTCCTTATTACTTTCAACCTTACTAAAAGGAATTTTATCCCAAGAAAAACCTTTAAGAAATCCTAAATATTGTTACAATATATCTCATTTTAACACTTAAACGTATGAATATGTCCAGTATTTAAAGCTAAAGATTTATGTTATTTTGTGATTAATAAATTGTGAAATTCATTATGACACTGTCTCACACAGCATAACACCATTAGCCAGTGCAAAGGTTACTAAACCAGACCATAAAGTAGAGAGAACAAAGACATGTGAATACCATCCACAAAAACGTCTTCTAATCATACCTCCACCCTGACCTTCACATATATTTTCCTCCTGGGGATGTGTCAGAACAGTGTGCCAACTGGTAGGCCACCTGGCCTTTTAACCTTTTTTAATAGCAAGCAACTTGCAGATATAATGGAATTCAACCTGTGTTTCTCTTGATTTTATTGGTCTGAACTCATCCTAGGTTACTTTAACATTTCAATTTCTTGTAACTATACATGAGAGAATTGAGAAAATATAACGACTTTAGAGAATTCTGAAGCACAATCATCCCAATATATTACTGATCCCAAGTAATGTTTTAACTAGTCCTAAAGGAATCTATCACCCCAACAATTTGAGAGTTAAGCAAATAGAATTTCTTTGGGGAGGAATAAAGATGCAGAGGATACAAACTATACTCAACATTGTTTAAATGGTTCTTTTTCACCCCTGAATGATAGTCATTTATTACACTATATCTATAGAAATCCTAACAAAATACTTTTGCCACATAAACTCCCATCCTCTGAGGCTCTAAAAAAAATATTTAACTATTTCTAAATAGAACTACTAATACACTTCAGAAACAAGAGTGTCATAAATAATTTTCAACCTGTGTATTGTTTATACATGAAAAAACTTAGCAAACCTAAAAGATAGTTCAATTTATATATGGTGATTGAAAATAACAAACATCAGGACACTCAGGGAAAGCAACACATCCAATATAAGATGATTAGAATAGTATTGTCTGTTAAATATGTAAATGTTTATTATATAATAAGTAGTATTACTATTATTGTGATTAGAGATTCTGTATACATGTGAGTTCACTTCACAATTGTTAAATGAACATCCATTATACTCCTAGTACTCTGCTAGGTACTTCCCACTTTAAGTTTATTTACTGCTTTCTGTCAGCATGACTAGGCCCTATATTAGATAAGAAGAACAAGTCAATACATTAATATATCATACTCTTATAAGAAAGAAGTATTTAGAAATGTACACTTGACACTATGGAACATCAAGAAGAATCAAAGAAAACAATAATAAGGTTTTATTTGTAATCATTAGATGGTTTCCTAACATAAAAATAACAGTTATTATCTGATAAATTTCTTGTTACCTACACTGTAAAATATATTTCTAGTCTAAGAATGCAAGAAATATGTAACTTTTATTGATATAGCTGAAGGAGTAAGGTGAGGTAAGTTTAGTATAAAAAATTGGGATATGAATATATCATCTATTTGTAGTATTTCTTTCCTTCTTTTTCTTTTCTAAGGTGCCAGAGCAGTAAAACACTACTTTCATATAATTCCTAGTCTTTAATTTTTATCAAAACTTACTTGGGAGAACAAATTTCATGCTGTTTAGTAGTATACTCACCAAGTTTATCTGCCTGGGTGTAGAATTCTGTAGCATTAATTACAAATGATATAATCCTAATCAAGTAGCCATTTCATTTTAATACTTAATTTCATTATCTGGGAAATTCTGATGCTGAGATTTTGTTCCTACATTGAATATTTGTGAGACTTAAATAAAGTTAATGTTCATATAGCCAAAGCATAACTACATAATTAGCACTCAATAAATGGAATTTATAATCATGTCAATGCTATGTTCCAGCAATTAAATAAGTGAACATTTTGAGATACACTTTGTGTATATAGCAAAAATAAAAGTGAAAAGAAATACTTAGTATATAGAGTTTACATGTTTTCTTATGGATGAGGAAACTAGTTGAACTTAGGTATCCATATATTATTTCCACCAAAAAGATTACTGCAATTAATTGTTATGTAGAAGGAAGATAAAGTCAATTTTAGAGAGACTGTAGAGATATCAAATGTTTATTTCCAATAAAAATTCTAGGAATTTCAATCAGAAAATAAATTTAAGAGTAGAAAGTAGTGAACAACTAGTAATTTTAGGGATATAAGGGGTGTTTGATTAATACAATAAATTGTTTTGCAATGACAAATATGCACACACAAAGAAAAAGTCCAGTACATTAAATACACAGGTTTGAGATGAGAAAATTCACATTGCAGTACTTATACTTTTCTGTAATGTCTTCTATGTTTACTAGTTTATCTTACTATAATATTGTTGACGATATGATGTAGGATTTATCCAATTTAGCCAAGTGTCAATAAGCGAAATTATCTATTTAATCTTTCCTCTGAGCTTATCCAATTAGTAACACCCTAAGTGTTTGCTATTTTGCTTGTTTGCTTGTTTGTTTAGCATTTCCCAAGTATTTGAATGACTGTTTCTGCTTCTATTCAGTTTTCAAATTCATTGACTAATAATGTCCTAGCTCTAACAAAATGGGTTTAGATTTACTCAGCAATAACCTCTTCTGCACAAATGTGCAAAAAAGCAGTCAATGCAATATACATTTCTTATATTTCACGATAAAACTTGACAAATATTCTCCACATTTAATAGAATATAGAGTATTCAGAATTTATGGAAATGATGTTCTCTTATGAAATGCAAATTTTTGCTTTGTAATTTATTACAGTCATATTTTCAAAGGCTAGAGTGATGTTTTATTTCCACAATGTAAACACAATTTTAATACTGAGAAAAAAGTAAAAACTATGCTTTATAGCTATCCTCAATTTCAAGATCTATCTCAGGAAAAAGAGGTTATAGATGATATATAGTACACATTTAGTGTCATTGGGAAAGTTAATATACATTTACTGAGATGTCAATAAATTCATTCACACACAAAAATGTATATAGTCATATGCAATTATATTTTGACTTTGTTAAGGGATAAATTTACAAACTAGTAATTTAAAATTTTTTGAAGATTTATTTATTTATGTATATAAGAACTGGGGTATAGGCCAGAGGTGTGGGGAAGGGGAGAGGATTCACCAGAGACAGAGTGGAGCGCAGAATAGACAGATTGACTAAAATACACTGCTGAGGGGAGCAGTGGACGAGACAGGAGTGGTCTACTGTGCCATCTGGGTCAGCTCCCTGGCCTGGGATGGAGCTTCTGTTGCAGTGGTTGTGGATAGCTTCATAGTGCTGAGACTTAACTCCTGCACCACCAGGGAAGTCCAATTAAAAATCTAATTTTAAAGTATATTAGCCTAAAAAGGGCCATCCTAGTATAATTTTCCCCAGCATCTCTGAAAGTCAATAAAAATACTGTCTTAATCAAACAAAAGACAGAATTGCAGCATATGCAAAATGATTCTACATCTTCATGTTTTTATTTTAATTATGTTTCCAATAACAATTATAATATCATTGCAAATACAACGTGTGTGTGTGTGTGTGTGTGTGTGTGTATCTTTTTAATTAAGGAAAGTCATTTCAAAAAGAATAGGAATACTTTTTAATTCCTTAACATGTATTTAAAAAAATACCTGTATCAATTTTGTAGCAAAAACTAAAGCATACACTATTTTTTAAAGATTTATTTATTATTTATGCATACAATGCTGGGGTATTGGCCAGAGGCGTGAAAGTGGTGAGAGGATTCACCAGAGACAGAGTGGGAAGCAGAACAGGCAGATCAACTGAAATACACTGCTTGAGAGGAGCAGCAGGTGAGGCAGGAGAGGTCTGCTGCGCCATGTGCAAACTTGCGCTTCAGTGGCTCTGGATCGTGTCACTGTGCTGGAACTTAACCCACTGCGCCACAAGGGAGGCCTTATTTATTTATTTATTTTTTAAGGATATAAGACGGAATGTATAGCAACTGCCACCTCTATTTCAAATGTCATGGCCATGAAGAAATAGTATTAACAAATCAACAATAATTTTTGTGTTTATTTGTTCTATGTCTATAAATGTCTACATTAATCTGGTAAATTGAAGCAAGTTTATTTAATACTATGGATTAAACTTCTCAACTAATAATTTTAGCCACACAAAATCTCACATTTAAAGGAATGCCCTTGAAAATTTAAAGGGTAGATATTTAAAACAATATGCCTGAATCTTGCATTCACAATCATATTTCTATAATTTATAAGCATTCAAAATTTCTTCTTGCATATTAAGTATTAGAATCAGCTCACAGTCATAAAGGAAAAAAAAACAAAAAGAAAAGAAAAATAGAATTATGAATTACAGAATCATATAACAAATATAAATGTCTACAAAAGGCTATGAACCTAGTCTTTCTGAAGACAAAATCATACTCCAAGCATTCCAAAAAAATAAGTAGAGTTTATAGCCATAAGTAAGTTTGAAAAAGTGATTGACAATAGTGACTCTAAGCCATCTGTCACCTGAAATTTTCAAAGACATGATAGAAGCCTGTGGAGTCTTGTAAAATTCTATTATCCACTTAAAATCATCAAGGAAAGTGTGGAGCATGTCTTGCAAAACATTGATGTCATAGATAGGAAATTGAAAAGTTTTAGGATATGCAAACAACTTTTTTAATTTGTTCACATGTATCGGATCATCATATTGTATACATTACAATTTTATTTGTTAATTATACCTCTATAAAGCTAAAATAAGTACTTAATAGCTTAATGGCCTTGTGGAAATTCCCTAGTGTTTAAAAAAAATTGTTGTTCTATAATGATTTTTAAATATAATTTTTATTAATTAGTCATGTTTTTATAACCTTGGAGGAACTTTTCCACCCATCCATGTGTGAACATGTTTAACTCACCCTTCACCAATTCTCCCATGCCAATACCAATAACCTGTACTCCTTCAACCCCTAGCCCCTCCTCCTACCCTCCATTCCATCTGGTAACCAGCATATTTTCAGTCTAGGAATTTTTATGCTTTGCATTACTAATATTGTTCTTTGGATGTTTGTGTCCTACAAATATGTGAAGCCACCTGACTTATGTCACTTAGCATAATCACCTTAAGATGCACCCATTTTGTACCCAAATGCACCATTTCATCTTTTTCATAGCTGTGTAGTATTCTATTGAATTCATATCCATAATTTCTTTAGTCAATCTTCTATCGATGGATACTGAGGTTGGTTCCACAACTTGGTTCTTGTGGCTAAATGCTGCTTTTAACACAGTGTTCTCAGGGCCCCACAATGTGGACTGCAGGGCAAGAGTGCCACTCTTTCCCACTGCTGGCTAACTGATGGGAGTTTTTTGAAAAGCAGTGGTGTGTTCCCTGCTGGGTCAGAAGTTGCTGTCTATGGGCAGCCCCTCCTCTGGTGAAGGCTAGGTTTGAGTATGACATCTGAGTGGGAGTTTCCCTGCTGGCTGCCCAGAGTGCTACCTTTGGGTAGCACCTGGCCATCTTACCTCATGGAAGTGCCCAAATGGCTGAGTGGAGCCCCAGTGTTGGCAGGGCTTAGTGGCTGTCCTGGCAATAGTGGGGTTTGAATGGGAGAGGTACCACCCCACACCCCCAAGAACTCTGGCACCAGTCCCAGAAGCTGCTTGTAGGCAGTGTTAGCAGCAGCTGGTGGGGGGCTCAGACTGCAGGCAAAGGTCAGCAGTGATGGCAGATAGCAGTGGTTCCCCTGCAATGTGGCCCCAGACCATGCAGCCCCACCGAAGCTACAGAGGTAATATTGTCCTGTGCTGGAGCAAGCGTCCGCATAGGAGCCAACAGTTAGCCCCACAGCCCCTGATTCAGGGTGGCCAGGAGGAGTATGAGGTCCTACTGGTCCGGCTCCAATGCTGTGGGGACCCGGTTTCAGTTGAAGTATATAAATCTTTTTGTATTATACTTTTCATAGTCTTTGGTTAATATGTAGCAGTGGTCTTGATGGAACATATGGTACTTTCATTTTATATTTTTTAGCATAATACCATACTGTTTTTTATACAGGTTGTACCAAATTGCATTCTTACCAGCAGTGGATGAGTGTTCCTAGTGAGGAGGGAGAGAAAACCCAGATATTAGATCACCGATACTTCCTCTTCTCTCTCTCCAAAACAATCTCTGTTCAATGTTTAGGGATTCCTAAGTTCCTGCCCCATTTCCTGTCCTGTCAATGGGTGCCAGGTGTGATAAACAGAACAAAAGCAGCCAGACACCAGCTATCTTGTATTTCCTCATAGGAGGTGCCCAGCATAAGCTGGTTTCCTGAACCACCTGGTAATGTCTGCTATCACCACCTCAGGGCATGAGACCTAGTCTGCCAGGTAGTGTGGATAACTCACTTGATCTTTTTGGGCAGAGTGGGGACAGGACTCTTCCAACCATTCTACCCACTGCTGAACCATGTGTGGCTAAGTCTGAGTTAGCTGTACACATGCAAACTGCTACCAATATTCCCCTTGTCTGCTCTTTCCAGGGGAGGGCAGGGAATGTCCATTAGCCCTGCCTCCCATCACCAATCAGTCTCCTACTACTGAACCATTGGTCCCTCCCATGGTCCATGTGTGTGTGCCTCCCCCCAGTCAGCGTTGCTCCCTTTTCAAAATGTTTTCTCTGATAATACTTACCACACCAGTGTGACAGGTAGCCCAGCCCTGGTCGTGACCTGAGTGTCTTCATTTGCCTTCCCTACGGCAAAACATCAAACTCAGTGAAAAATCTATAGAAAAAACCTTTGATTCTGGTAATGAACTTCTGGATCATCCTTTTGATTTCCTTTGAGGTGTGCTTGGAGAGAGTTATACAACCTCGCTGGTCTGTTATGTGGACCGCTAACATTTTTTTTTAAAGTAAAGCTTTATAACATTACGCAGGTTTTAGGCATAGTGCATTATGATTTGACAGCTGTATATACTACATTTTCATCACCACCAAAAATCTAGTTTCCATTCTCCACTACATAAATAAGTTTTATCTCATAAATTAACTTCTTTTATGTGTGTGTATATCTGTTACTCACTGAAAAGCTTCACTTTTTAGATGGCTAGTACTTAGAAGATAAATTATAATTTAGAAAATTATTATAAATTTTAAAATACTAATTTTATAAAAGTTTAAATATTCGTTTAAGTTTATAGAAAACATTTATCATCTATTATTTTTCTAAATGATTTTTCAAAGTTACTTTTCACAATTTCCTTAAAACACTTAAGATTTAGAAATAAGAAGGAAAATATAATGTTCAAAATATTTCCCTATCAAAGCTATGGTTATGTGAGGAATTACATTTAATAATGTAAACTTGATTAAAAATATTTATAGTAAAAAATAAGATTTATAATATCATATTTTGAGTAACCTGCCTAACATCTGTGCTAATTTTAATTCTGTGAGCAACACAATACTGGGGAAATTTTTTTCTATCACTGATATCGCTACACATTTAAAGATAACATTTTGATATAAGGATTTTTTTCAGTATTGTCCATGACTCACTTTAATTGGGAAAACAGATTCACAAGTGCATATACTCACTTTGCAAATGTAAACCATAATAATGAAGTTAATTTCTCAGATACAAATCAAAGGAGAAGCATAGCTGAGACTTGGATTAATCTGAAGTTCCCTGCTCTCTAGAAATTTCAGTTGCACAATATCAGAAGTAAAATAAATTTATTTCATTAACATGGTCAAAAGATTTGCTTTCCTAGAAGATCAGTAAATTTAATGACAATCTTATACTTAAGCAGAGAAATTGGACATTGGAAAAAGCCACAACCCATATCCACTTTAGGAAGTAACAGAATTCACTCTGTAACATTAGACTTACTCTATAAAAACTGAATTCTCCCTGGAAAGTTAATGGTATTTATTTTAAGGTGCATATGGTTCTTAGTGTTTGTAGTACTATTGGATAAATCTGATTTTATTTATCTGTTTTTTTCCTGGAACCCTGCTCATTACCTTTTGTGGCAATGGACAGATGGACTTAAGCTGAAATTCTGGACACCTGCCACAAGTACAAATGTTAGCTTGTCAAAAACTTAGGTGGACTTCAGGACTAAATATTCTGTGATGTAGCAGCTCACGCTTGGCTTCTTTCCAATTTAATCATCTTGACAATTTGCCAAAATGAAAACAAAATTATTTTCAGCAGTAGTAAGTAGTCTGTTATGCTACAATTTGAGAATACTGCTAATTAATATAATGTTACCATTGAAGGAAAAGCAATGAAATGGATGGACACATATTTTGCATCTACTACTATGTGAGTAGACTGCATCCAGTTAAAGGATTTAAGAGGAAAAACTGATATTTCCCTCAAAGAAGGAATTTTACCTCAAAGCTTTACCATAGTAATTTTGCCTACTTCCAGTCTGCTGCCATGCCCTACATATTTCAGATAAAAGATGACAGTATTCAAATATAAAGCCATACTGCACATAAATTAAGGCCCAGAAAGTGCAACCATTACAAATCAAGAATTAAATAGGGGTTTTAAAAATTGGACTATTATTTAGCTTTTACATTGATGAAACACTTAGTTCTTAGGACTGGTAAGCATAGTAATATTCTGTCCCTGATGATCTGTTTAATGAAATGAATGTGTTTATATTTACCTTTGTTTTCAAAGTCTCATCCAAGATATTATCTTCAAAATTAATGCAGGTTATTATTTAATAAATTAATTTATCTATATGTTCATATGTGTGTTATGTATTATATCCCATGCCAAAATTTCAATGAATAATTTAATGCCAGTCAAGTATTATCAATACATTTACTTTTTTCTCCCTTATTCTAAAATTTAGAAAGTTTTAATTTTATCAAAAAATCACTAAATTTTAAATTATCTTAAAAGAAAAAAAATTTCTTTCTTTTGACTCTTTTATTATTTTCTACTTAGAGTAGGTTAGGAAATAAATTCTGGAATCTACTGATAATAGAGCCTGCAAATTACATAGTTAGCATGAAATTCCTTTCTAACTCTAAATTTATTGTTCACTATGAATATGTATTATTATGTATGTTATGTATATATGTGGTAATGATAGTATTATTAACACTGTTATTTTTTGTTTTTATTAGCTTTTCTCTTTTAATAGTTATATTCACACTTAAATATAGAGTTATTCTTTGTTTACATTTCAAATTAATCTATATATAGATATGGAATGTACTTGTTTTAAAAGATGTATAGGAATTTGATGGTCTACATGAAAATTAGGTTACAACTCATAGATTCAGTTGATAATTTATTAAAAAAACTTAACAATAGAGTTTTACTGTTAGTAATATTTTGTGGAAAAATAAACATCTAGGGTACAATCTTTGACAAATTATAACCTTAGAAAAAAACATACATATTTAAAAATTATGTACTGATGTATAAATTAGATTCTTCTGCATTTGTTTAACTCATTTTTCAAAATTCATCCAAACTTGGTTACCTCTGTTCCTATTGCTAGAATGTGTGAGAGAAATAGCTATATAAAATATAAATAGGCACTTATGTGCCTGCATTATTTACATTTCTGCTTATAAGTTTAATGTATATTTGATATAATTATATAAACATATGGTTTCTTTAACACATTTCAATACTATTTGAACTTAAACATATAGCATATGGAAATATACGCATACATACATACATATATGCATGCTGTAAAGCATACTAATAAAATTATACATTGTAATGAGTTGAGCGAAAAAGTAAGACCATTTGCGTGATAAAATGCATGTGATTTGTCACTTCACCTTTATTATTACCTTCATTATTACCTATATGCATGCTTACTGGGAACTCAGATGGGATAGACACTGTGCTTATATGAGGACACCAAAGATAACACAGAGAAAACAAAAAATCCCCGATTTGGGAAGATGGCAGACCAGGATCCTTGAGTCCTCACTTTCTTTAGGGACACTGAAGATAGGTGTCTGGAGGGAGCAGCCACTTCTGGAGTGGACTGGCAACATGAAGACAAGTTTCTTAGCAAGGAGAGAGCCAAAACCATCACAAGTTGTAGGAAAGACTAAGGAACAATAAGTCAGGAATAGTGCCAATACCTGGATACCCTGTCTTTCCCCACCAGTCTCCAGGGCTTTCCCTTAGCCCTGTCTCCAGAAGTAGAATACATAGTTATCAGCAAGAGCATAAATTGTTCAATAAGGTCATCCAGGAGATCAGTGACTGTTTTGGCATTGGGGAGAGTCACTCATCTGCCCCTGCACAGTCTCTGGTCTGTCAGGATTGCTGTGCTATCCCTGGGGAGCCAGGGAAGCTACCCAACCCTCTCTCACAGTTTGATTTCTAGTCTGAGCCTAGATTGCATAGAAACTGGGAATAGACACTATGAACTCATACTGCTCAGTGAGATTGTCTGTCTGTCTGTATTTATTTTGTCTCCCTTGGGGAGTCCTTTAGAGCTCAAGCCTGGAACTGCAAGCCTTTTAGGCAGGGGACACCTACATCATGGACTTTGAAAGTATGGGTACACCCCACATTTCCCCACTGCTTGAATTCTGGACCGTACCTAGAGTGCATAACAAGAAACTGGGACTAACCACAGTAGATACCTGCCAAATGGGTTTTGTTGTTGTTGTTATTTTTGTGTCTTCTTTGGGGAGTTAGTGGATACAGACCTGGAACTGGCAAGATTTCTGCTATTTGCTTCCCTGCACAATGGTAGATAATAGTTCCTCCAGGCATATGGATAAAGCACTGTCTGCACAGGCTGACTAATAGCTAGCTCACTTCTCCAGTGATTAATGATGTTGAGCATCTTTTCATATGCTTCTTAATAATTTGTATATCATCTTAGAGATATCCCTACTCAAGTCTTTTACTCAAATTTTAAACAAAATATTTAATTTTTAATATTGAGTTGTAGTAAATTTTTTATATACTCTGATTACTTCTTTTCAGAGACATTTGTAGTTATATTCTCCCATTCTCTACATTTTCATTTTGTTAATTATTTCTTTTACTAGAATGTGAGTGAACAAGACAGACATAGCTCATACTTTCCTATATTATAAATTATCATGGAGACAAAATCAATTAAAATGATGTATTACTATATGTTAAGTGTGATATTATGTGAGAGATTCTATCAGGCCAATTTAGATATCCTAATGCAGGGTGGGAAGACTTAGGAATTTTTGGATATAATTTTATATATCTTAAAACCCAAAGAATGATTAAGAGTTAGTCAACTATATAAGTGAAAAGGGAATTTGAAGATAATTCTTGTTGAGAGAAAATAATAGATTAGAAGACCATAAAGCCAGAAGAAGCATAGTTAGTTCCTACTTTGATAAAATGAAATAATTTTAACACTAGCTGGAACAGAGAACTAAGCAGTATCTATGACATTAATATTCTAAGAAATATTTAGAAATGATTATTTTTTGATTCTAACATAAATAGAAAGACATTTAATAGTTTTAAGAATGACATAATCATTATTGCGTTTTTGGAAAAATTGCCTAGGAGTGAGATTGAATTAAGATTTTTTTATAAACCATCTTAGAGTAATTAGTGGAAAAATATTGTGAGGGTTATTTGCTTTTTTGTAATTCAGTTGTAATTTTCACTTAGAATAATGAAATTACTATTTATTATCTACTAGTGTGCAGTTAGAGAGAGAAAAATCCAGTGACACTAATTCTTGTTCCTTTTTATGGTTACTCATTTACATCCTCTCCATCAATGAACAGAGTACTATCCCTGCCTCAACAAATCTCTCTCTCTAAAATACTTGATACATCCCAGCAAAATCTTTAAAGACACATTCCCCAAAACGAAGGAAGTGAAGGACAAGATAAACAGATGGGATTGCATCAAAATAAAAAGCTTCTGTACAGCAAAAGAGACATTAACCAAAACTAACTTTAATATCACACTTAACATATAGTAATACATTATTTTAATTGGTTTTGTCTCCATGATAATTTATAACATAGGAAAGTATGAGCTATGTCTGTCTTGTTCACTCACATTCTAGTAAAAGAAATAATTAACAAAATGAAAATGTAGAGAACGGGAGAATATAACTACAAATGTCTCTGAAAAGAAGTAACCCTACCAACTGGGAAGAGATCTTCCCACACAATACAACTGATAAAGGTCTGATAACAAAAATTTACAAGGAACTCACACAACTCAACAAAAACAAAGTCAATAACCCAGTCAAAAAATGGGCAGAAGAGCTAAAATGTCACTTCTCCAAAGAAGAAAAGCAAATGACCAACAGGTACATGAAAAAATGTTCAGCATCACTTATAATCAGGGAAATGCAAATCAAAACCACGTTGAGATACCACCTCACACCTGTGAGGATGGCACACATTAAAAATACAGGCAACAACAAATGTCAGCGAGGATGTGGAGAAAAAGGAACTCTTCTGCACCGCTGGTGGGAATGCAAACTGGTCCAACCACAATGGAAAGTTGTATGGAAGTTCCTCAAACTGCTAAAAATGGAACTTCCATACGACCCAGCAATACCACTTTTGGGAATCTACCCAAAGGACACAAAAACACTAATTCAAACAGATACATGCAACCGTATGTTCATTGCGGCACTGTTCACAATAGCAAAGGTATGGAAGCAACCCTGATGTCCAAAAAAAGATGACTGGATCAAGAAGATGTGGTACATATACACAATGGAATACGATTCAACATTCAAAGAAGATAAACACATGCAATTTGCAGCGACATGAATGGAATTAGAGGGGATCATACTCAGTGAAATAAGCCAGAAAGAAAGAGAAAAATATCAAATGCTTTCACTTATAACAGGACTATAAGGACACCAAATAGTAGAGAGACACTCAATCAGTGGGGGAGGACAGGGGGAGGGAGGGTAAGGGCACAAAATGGAGTAGAAAAGAACACAAGGGACCACGGGTGGATCACGGGTGAATTGTTGGTGGGTTACCTAAGGGGAATACAAAATGTAAAAGATATAAATAACAGTAAAAAAAAAAAATGAACACCAAAAAAAAAAGTAAAAAAAAATAAAATAATTGAAAATTCTCTATTTTTATTTAGTTCAAATTTGAACTAAAATTTGCTAAATAAATAAACATAAAGTTAAGCTTTGTTGACACTACTTACTAATAATTTCATCATGGAAAATGTGTGACAAAAAATCTCTGAATTTAAAAAATGCAGACTGTTTTTAAGAAGACAATTGCTTGCTGGTGTTTCATAAATTTTATTTGAATTGAAAAAATAATATTACAGAGGTAGTAGGAAAATAAGAAATCAACTAGTGTATTAAATTACAAATAAGGCTGAAACACATACATTTGTACTGGTCATTCCTCTATACTTATTTTTAATTTTGTGACTCTGCTTATACACTATCTTATAAATATATGTCAAAAATAATATATTTTGGGGCCTCCCTGGTGGCGCAGCGGTTAAGTGCTGCGCTGTGGAGCTGTCGGCAGCGGCGATACGAGTTCGACAACAGGCCAGGGAGAATCCCACATGGCGCGGCAGACCTCTCCTGCCTTGCCCGCTGCTCCCCTCAGCAGTGTATTTCTGATCTGCCTGTTCTGCTACCCGCTCCGTCTCTGGTGAACCCTCTCACCACCCCACACCTCTGGCCTGTACCCCAGCTTGTATGCATAAATAAAAAAATAATAATAATACACTTTGGTCCTTTAACAAAAGTGCTAACTGTACTTAGTGCAATGTTTTTTTTTTTATTTTAAAGATTTATTTATACATACAAGCTGGGCTACAGGCCAGAGGCGTGGGGCGGCGAGAGGGTTCACCAGAGACAGAGTGGGGAGCAGAACAGGCAGATAAGAAATACACTGCTGAGGGGAGCAGCGGGCGAGGCAGGAGAGATCTGCCGCACCATGTGGGATTCTCCCCGGCTGGGCGTCGAACTCGCATCGACAGCTCCACAGCGCAGCGCTCAACCGCTGCGCCACCAGGGAGGCCCCCTAGTGCAATATTTTATTAGATAAAAAATAACTTTTTCTCCACTAAGTTATTTCTGACTACTAAAGAGAACAGAGATTATGAAGTATGTCTTTAAAGTCTGAACATGTTTCAGTAACTTGCCAGCTCAAAGATGATTCATTCAACTCAATTTACAGAAAATCCTGGAATCCTATTCCATCAATGACTCTCAAAGGTTAGCCAAAGTTTGAACTTTGAGTAATGAACCTTTGAATGAGGGCATATTGAACTATAATTTGTCATTTTTCAGGGAAAAAAATGTACCTTTTACAAGAAATAGATGAGAACTTAATTATTTCACATCATTTGTGAGGAATAATTGTTATTCTTTACATGAATTCAGAAAGTCTAGATTGGCAAATACCAGAAAGTTATTATCACCATAAATATGTTCTGAATATTTATTTTAATAGACTTTTTCAAGTGTTAAAAAAGGTAATCTGGCAAGAATTATGTAGAGTAAAACTTGTTTAATGAGTTGAACTAAATATTGACACACTTTTACCTGATGAACATTGGCACCATATTTTCTTAACTTGTATGGACTTCAAAAATAATATGTAGACACAGTAATGCTGTTTGAGAGTGATAGTTCACACTGACAAAGTGTTCTTACACTCATTTTCCTCATAAATCTTAGCCTACATTTTCTTAAGGACATTAATTTGTTTTAACTGGCAGCAACAGTTAATATTTGTAATATGGGAAACTTTGCTATTAATGAAGTAGTCTGTTAGCCGTGGATACAAAAATCAATTTTTTCTTATACATCATACTTTTCCCCTAAGAATCAGGAAAAGTATAATCATATAAGTAAGCCACTAACAAAGTTAAATGGAATAACAATGTAAGACTTAAACAAATTTATGCAAAAATGGCATAAAATAGTAATGATATCTGTCAATAAGAATAAAATATATGCAGGGTAAGCTCTAACTATTCAAAAGAGAAATGGTGGTCTTCTAATTTTGTCTGTTTTGAATTTATATCTAGGTAATCATATAATACTTAGCCTCCCCATTGAACTGTATTTGGATTTTGAAATATGAGCAGGTCTTTTAGAAACAGATTGTTGAGTTATGTTCTCAGTTACACTCAGAGCAGCCAGATATGAGAATTCTCCTTGTTGCACATCTTTGAAACACCTAATAGTGCTGTGTTGTTTTTTGTGTGTTACTTTTGAACTATTTTTAGGTTTCTTGACAAAGTTAGCATTTCAGTGTGACTTTAGTTTTGCATTTCTGTTATTAAAAGTAATTTTAGAACAATCTTCATAGGCTTTTGACCATTTATAGGTCTTCTCTTGTGAAGTGTAATTTTAAGAAATTTATTCGAGTAGGAAGGGTCTGTTTTTGTTGCATAACTGTGTCAGTTATTTATATATTTTTCCTTTGAATCTACTGCCTACTAAACATGTTGAAACAAAGTATTTCATAATATAACTTGCATTTCTTCTCTCTAAAAGATTTATTTTGATGTGCAAATGTTGGCTAAATTTAATATAATCTAATCAACCTCTACCTTTGTATTGTGGTTCTGCTTAAGAAAATATTCTTGTACCAAGTTCATGAAAATATTCTTCTTTGTTTCTGGATACATCAATGTTTTTGTCATAATGTCATCTGCAGTTGACACCGGTGTTTATTGTATTTTTCTATGTCAAAATTATTTTTATTAAGGGGCCTCCCTGTTGGCGCAGCTTAAGCGCTGCGCTGTGGAGCTGTAGGCAGTGGCGACGTGAGTGGCCTGGCAGGGGAGTTTCCCACATGGCGTGGCAGACCTCTCCTGCCTCGCCTGCTGCTCCCCTCAGCAGTGCATTTCTGATCTTCCTGTTTTGCTCCCCGCTCTGTCTCTGGTGAGCCTTCTCACCGATCCACACCTCTGGCCTGTACCCCAGCTTAAATAAATAAATCTTAAAATATATTTTTTTTATTAAGGATATCCAAATAACAGCACAATTTATTTAAAAAAAATCCTAACTAGGAATAAGGATAACATCCCAACTTGATAAAGAATCCGTACAAATTCCTACCTTAGCATCATACATAATGATGAGAAACTTGATGCTTTTCTGCTGAAATCAGGAATAGAACAAAGTTATTTTCCTCTTAGTCCTATTCAATGTGATACTGGAAGTTCTAGGTAAGGCAAAAAGAAAAGGATGAGGTAAACAAGTTCAGAAAGAGGAAATAAAGCAGTCTTTCTTCATAAATTACATGGTTGTCATGAAAATATCCCAGAGTATCTACAAAAAAACTTGCAGGAGTTAATAAGCAATAGTATTAACTATAGATATAGATAGACTAGATTAGATAGATAGATAGATAGATAGATAGATAGATAGATAGATAGATTTGTATTCTTGATGCTCTGAACCTTGCTGACTGGGAAAAGACTCTCTCAAGGCTAACCAATTCTTGAAAGACTCTCCTGGTAACTAGCATTCACATGCAGATTACCTCTTCTCTCTGGCTCTTACACTATAAGAAACAATACATGTTTAAGTATATTTGTACAAACATCATACTACTAAATGGCTGTGTATTGTATTATCTATATATGAGGACTTTCAGTTTTCAACTTTCAATTTTTCAAATTTTTCTTATCTATTTGAATTTTCATGTAAATTTTATTAGCTGCATGCAATTTCCCATAATACACTTCGTTTGGCACTGGCTGTGTGTGCTGTCCAGTCATTCACTATTGTTTGCAAAATGCTCAAAATGTCACCCAAATTAAAATCCCAAATCCTTAACATTGACTACAAGTTATTCATGATCTGTCACCATCATCCCATCCTTTACTTGATTTCCTGTTGTGTTTTCCTTGCTCTCGTTGGTCAAGACAAACTGTCAATCTCTCTTCTTCAAACACTTAAGGTATGGTACATTTTATGGCCTTTGTATTTGCTGAACACTGTTTGTTCTTCCAAATATCATTTAGCTTCATAATTCACTTTTATGCACATTTCATATTCCAAACATGACCTTCCTTAATGTTATTTAAGACAACAAAGAGAACCTCAATCTTATACAATTTATATGCCCCACTCCACTTTTTCTATGTATTGTCAAGATATATCTGTATATTTTCAAATACGTTATCTCCAAATTACCCATTATAAATCATCCAATAGAATTTTATTTTCCTCAACTTTCTTCAGTTCCAGAACTGTGTACCTTTTGTTATAGTGTTCAATAAAAATATCAAGCCTTAAAAATTTTCTTAAACTTTCTGTTGCATAACTCTCTAATTTTAAACCAACATTTGCCACACTAACTTAACAACTATCAATTAAGTGTTTGTTATTTGTTAGAATATTATACAGCTATTAAAAGAACATAAATGCAGATACATATTTAATGATGTATAAAGATATTTAAAGTATATTAAGTAATTCATGTTTCAGAATAACATATTTATAAACACTTTCTTAAAATGAAAGAATGAATGCACATAAGCTTCCATAGAATGTAAATACATTTTCCAGGGTTTATCCTTTGGGAAACTAGTATCTTATGAGAAACAATTTTTAGTTGCAGTTTTTGTAACTTCACTGGGTGTGCTTTTTCAGTATGTTCGTAAAATAACTTTGCAATGCAATAACTATAATAAAAAATGTGTAGCTAGATATAAGAGATTTCATATGACCTTAATATGAAAGGTGGCATTTCAGTTTTCTAGCTTGATGTCCACTAGCTGGCTTTCCCATTAGCAACATATTTCCATCAGGAAAGAAAATGGATTGCTATAACTTAGTATATTTATCACCATTTAAAAAATATATTTGCTCTGCAAAGACTCATGAAAGTAGAAAAAAAATAGAATAAAAAGTGTCTAATCTAGCAAGATACTTGAAATTACAGATGCAAAACTTCGTTATATTATCCAGAAATTTAAATGATAAGCACAGCATTATTCACTGAACTCTTCCACAGGATAAGATTAATTTCAATAATGCTTCTGTTTTAAATATCATCAGTATGTTTAAGATTAATCATGTTTCAGTGAGATGTATTGTTGGAATGTTTGATGCATATTAATGTCTTCATAGTTGTGGTTATTTATCTTCATATTCAAAACTTGTCACAATCTTAGCATTAGTAATGTGCAAAGTCATAGCTCTACTAATTCCCCAATTATGCATAATGCAACCATTTTTAAACAAGGACATACCTCTTACATTTGCATTATTTACATTTATGTAGCATCTTCAAATGTTTCCCAAAAATGAGTTGCTAAAAATCTAACTTTATATCATTTATAATATGACAATCACAAGAAAAGCAGAAACAATGAGGATACTTCCTCATTTTGTCATAAAGAATATATTAAGGTATTAAATGTTTCAACAGCTGAATATATTTTAAAAACTAAAATATAAAATAATCTGGTGGTCTACATATATATTCTTACATATAGTCATATATATATGTGTGTGTGCAAGTAATTTGTATTTCTATTTCCTACCTCTTGATCTCTTCAATGACCATATATTACTGAAATATCTAAAAAAGGTATACTTGTTTCCAAGCCAGATAGCACTCTTAAACCTCAACTTTATATAAATATTACAAAATTGAATTCACCAGCTGAAGGACTGATAAATCCTGAAACAATTGTGCCCCGAAGAGTAAGAATATTTGGATACTCCATCTACTATCATTGTTCTTTTACTAGTATTCCCAATGGAATTCAATATCATTATGTCATAATATATCTTGCTCAGATTAGAAATCTAAGGCTTTGTTCCAAATAACTTTTTATTCCATAAAATTTACATTATATAAATTAATTCACATTTAATTCCTTCTAGATTCTTCTCTAATCAACCACTTTTTCCCCTTGGTAACTATTAAGAACCTATTTAGAATGCATCTTTTATTGTGCAAATAATTATTCTCCTACCATTGTATCAATATCAATCCTCACTATCTTTATCATTGCACTGAGAGTAATTAAAATAATGCATAACTTGTCTTTCAACTTCTTAACATCATATATGAACTTCATTTCACTTCTAGTAGCCATCCCAAAGACTTTTAACTCCACTGTAAGATCTTAAATAACCAAGTATGTGCCTATCTTTACAGCCATATTTATAACTCCCCCATTTAACTATCATTTGGCACCAAATAATTCCTTCTTTCAGTTCTTAATCTTGACCTGCGATCAATTCTTTAATAACTTCTTACATCAATTTTCCGTTAACTCTCTCCTAAATTAATACAAATTAGTATCATTTCAATTAGCGTTCCTTTTTTACTGTAAGTGTTTAAACCACTTTCAATATCATTGAAGCCAAAAATTTTTGTTTAAATTTCTTCTATGACATTAATATCAAATCAGTGACTGAGTTTTCTTTTTATTTACTCACTTTACCTCAAACATTAATAGTGTTTTTCAACACATTTTCATTTTTCATTCCTGCAGCTATCCACTGGATTCCCGTTACTTTTCTGTTTTAATCTAATAACCATGTTCCTATCACCCTGTCATTTCTTATACTCTATTGAAGCTAAAAATAAAATAGTGAACAAGATTGGTCCATGCTTCATGGAGCTTATGGCAAATTGAGAAAATGAAACAGTAAGTAAATAAGAAATAATGGACCACTGCACAACATTACCACACCAAATATTGTGTGATGCAATGTACAGAATCCTTACAAAGTTCCTCTATAGTCTAACTGTTTAATAATCATACTGATATTATATGTAATATATGAATATTCCCCATGGAATATGCATAATATTAAGTTATATATGCACATATTCATAAATGTATATGGCTATATATAGCTCACCTTGCAGATAGTTCACATTACATTATTGAATCTTTCCATATGATCTTCTTTAGTTTTTACTACAGAGAACACAAACAAGATTCAAAGAGGTTGCATAATTTCAAAATTCCTATAGCAGGTGACATGTTGATGACATTTATGGGTGTAGAACTAGGTAATTTCTCTGACTTAAGGAGCATGCTACATTACCTACAGTTAATCACAGTGTCCTTGCATATACCTTCCAAGAAAGAATAACCATTTAGTCACTATGTCATACTGAGAGTTGTGCATTAAACAAAAAATATTAAGATATAGAGAGTTCACAGAATAGAGCAATATAGCATCTAGGCAATCATAACAGTGGCCAAAAATCAACTCATGCTGTTAGAGTAGAAGGAACGAATACTTGAAGCAGAACAAAGTATATTATAAAAGTGACTCAGAACCGAAAAGATGAGGAAAGAGAAAAGAGAGCGATCAAGTGGTATCTATCTTGTAATAACATAAGAGTAACTTACAGGAATGATGATGAAGTACATGGTAGAAAATTATATAGTTTGAAAAATATTAAGAATCTCATTAGAGAAATACAGTTTGGACAGTTTGGACTTTAACAAACTTTTTAATGTGATACATGATAATACACTTATCTTTGAGATTGATAAAAGGAGTAGTTTAGTAATCAAATTGTATTTTGTAATTAGAGCTAATTATTATTACTGGAAGAATACTAGAAGTAAGAACACTGCTTATTTGCTATAGGAGTAATAGCATAGCACCCCCCAGCTCCCCACCATTCTTTTGTTATTAACATCTTCTGACTGTGAGGAATTTAATCTTCAATATTTATTTCAAGTGTTCATAAAATCCATTTCTATTATAATGCATAAGCACATATTTATAAATTAATAATATAAAAGAAGATAAATGATAAGAAAAAAAATCAGAATGGCAATAATTGGTAATTTAGATTTAACAGTTATATTTTTTTCTGTATATTTCTAAAGGAACATAAGTTAACACTATTATTTACATAATAAAATATAATTTAATTTGCAAAAGAAGAAATGAATGAAGTCTGACATGTTGCTCTACTTAAAATCACTAAGATTTGGTAGCCAGCACAATTTTAATTGACTTTTGATGCAACTGGAAAAACTAGCCATACGCAAAAGAATAAACTAAACACAATTTCACACCACGAACCCAAAAAAAAAATAAAACTCAAAACGATTTGGAGAGTTGAATGTAACGCATAAAACACATAGAAGAAAACAGACAAAACACTTCATGAAATTGGTTTCCAGGATATCTTTGGGGACTCTAGTGCAATGGCAAGAGAAACAAAAGCAAAATAAACAAATAGACTCATCAAATTTAAAAGATTATGCACATGAGGGAAACAACCATTAAAATGAAAAAATGTCCTACTGAATGGGAGAAAAAAATTGTACATCATACATGTCACAATGGGCAAATATCCAAGATCTACAAAAACAACTTTCAAAAAAACCAAAGAGCTCAATCAAAATGTGGGCAGAGCTGGATAGATATTTCTCCGAAGAAAACAACAGGCACACGAAAAAATGTTAATCATCATTTCTCATGAGGGAAATGCAAATTAAAACCACAATGAGCTATTACATCACACCTGTGAAACAATAAGACCAGGGGGGAAAAAAAAGGTGTTGACAAGGATATGGGAGAAATGGACTCCTCCTACACTATTGGTAGGGATGTAGAGGGGTCCGGCCTTTATGGAAACTAGCATGGAGGTTTCTTAAAGTACAAATGATATAGCAATTCTACACCTGGGTACCTACCTAAATAATGCAAAAACACTAATCCAAAGGGGTATATGCACTTCTATGTTAATTGCAGCATTATTTATAATAGCCAAGATATGGAAATAACTTGTCTGATCATAGATAAGTAGAGTAAGAAGATGTGGGATGAATGGAATGAATACTATGATGGAATTAATACTATGGAATGAATATTGTATGGAATGAATGGAATGAATACCACGGAATGAATACTAATTAGCTACTCTTACCATTTGCAACAACATGAATGGTACTGAGAGGGATTATGCTAAGCAAAATATATCAGGAGTAAGACAGTATTAAATCATTTCATTAATTAATATGTTGAATACAGAATAAGAAAACAAAGGAGTAGGTAAAACTAAACCAAAACACACCCTAGAATTCTCACTGAGAATTAAGGCTACCAGAGCAAGAGAAGGGAAGTACAGAGAAAAAGGAGGAGCAGGCCCAATGAACAAAAATAGATGATTATGGGTGACTTGGTGATGGGTGTGGTATGATAATATTTACATGGAGATGGGTGTGAATTTATACCCTAAATCATATATACTGTTGTAAACCTATTTACATCAATTTTTAAAAGTACAATTTTAAAAAGAAAAGGAAATTAATAGATTACCCAGAAATGCATCTATTTGACAGACCTGCAGCAGTTACTGTCTGCTGCCAAAACTCCCACTTGAGATTTGAAAACGATGTGTCCTTACATTTTTGGTCTTTCTGATTTGGGCAGCCAAGACTGAATAGGAGAATGTAAAAGAAAAGCAAGGAATTTATTTTTTTCAACTCATCCTTGTAAAACTTAAAGAACTGTTTTGCTCCAAAGAATCTAATATTTGAGTTAAAAAAAAAAAGAAAAGAAATTTGCCAAGAGCTATGTAGTATAGTACACTTTCTAAAAATTTATTGTTATCATTAGTCTTGAAAATTTTTTTCAAAATTTATTTGTTTATGCATACAAGAGCTGGGGTGCAGGCCAGAAGTGTGGGGAGTGAGAGGATTCACCAGAGACAGAGTGGGGAGCAGAACAGGAAGATTGACTGAAATACACTGCCGAGGGGAACAGTGGGCCAGGCAGGAGAGGTCTGCGGTGCAGTTTGGAAAGCTCCCTGGCCAGGGACAGAACCTGTGCTTCAGTGGCTGCGGATACCTTCATAGGTTGAGACTTAACCCCTTGCCCCACCAGGGAGGAACAGACTTGAAAATAATTTTATTTAAAATATGTATTCTCTCTAGAATAATCCATCTAAGTTTGAATTCATTAATGATCATACTTAATAATGGTAATAAATCACTTTGGAATATTGTTTCTATGCTAACCACCATGTGGGAGTCTCCCCAGCTGGGCATCGAACTTGCATCTCGTGCAGCCAACAGCTCCACAGTGCAGCGCTGAACTGTTGCGCCACCAGGGAGGCCCTAAAATAGCTTTTAATTTAGTGATTGAGTTCGGTTTTACTCTGCCTTCTCTACTTTCTACTTCTAAGTGCCCCCATTTGGTATTTGTTTTTCTCCTTCTAAATCAGAATGATTTAAATGTCTATACAAAAAACATACTTAGTGATTTTTGAGTAAGGTAATTTTATCATTAATTCAATTACAAGGGTGTAAAGGTAACAAAAATGAGTTTATGACATTTACCTGTTTCTATTTTTTCATAGTTTAACTTCATATTTTAAGTAATTGCTTTATATAAACAAAGGAAAACCCTGAAGAAAAAATAAAGTAAAAATTATATTGATTTCCCCATGGCAGAATATATTTAGCTTTTCAAGAAAAAAATATAGTGTGTGAATTTAATGGAACATATTCTATTAAAAAATGTTCTGATAATACTTTAAATATTTATTTTTCCATGGATTATATTGTTTTCCTTGTTTATATTCTTTTTGGTATCTCAAAATAATGGATGAAAAGCAATCAAAATTTAAAATACTGAAAGAGTTTATACACAAATATACACTTTAATGTATTGTACAAGCTTCTAAATACATACACATTTATGTGTGTACATAGATATTTTGGTGTGTGTATATATATATATGTATGTGTATATATATGTATGTATATATATATGTATATATATATACATATACACACACGTACATATTTGTGTGTGTGTATGTATGTGCCCCATATGTGCATGTATATCTACATATATTTGCAACTTTTCTCATAAGTGGGTATGTATTAGTTGTATTCTTTTACCAATAACAAGGACAGTAAATTATTTAAAATTAAATGGAATAAAAATTATTAGTGTTTTGATTTAGCAAATTTTAAATTCATGAGGTCTTGCTTATGAAGATGATGTCAATAAAATTAACATTATAGTAAAATTAACATTATAGTAAAATAGTATATAGTATATTTGTGTATGGATGCATATCTTGTTGACCATGCTAATACAATTTGTTCAAAATATTATGCTAATATAAAAAATAAATGGTCACATTGTTGTTTGAATTTTTATTGTTAATGTGGTTACTAAAATTATAAGAATTAGTAATGAATTTCTAGTTCTCAATTTTTATATTTAATAGCAAATTTAATGCATGCATACAATCTTTCATTAACTTATTTATCAATATATACGTATTTGTAATTTTAGTGACATAAAAGAACACAAATATATTATTTTACTGTTGTGGATATTCAAAAGTCTAAAATGAATCTCAGTGGGCTAAAATCAAGGTGTTGGCAGATGTTACTTTCCAAAGTTTACTTACATCAGCCTTGATATTAGATTAACAGATTAAAAATCATTATTTTATACATTTTTTTCATATTTACTATAAATCAAAATTGAAATTGCTTATTTTATATATATATATATATATATATATATTTTAAATCCCAAATAAATTTCTTACAGAAATACATTTCATTTTCTCACTGACTAAGGGAGATGATAAAATAGATTCCAATTAACCAAAATGCAGTGTCATAACTTAGAAAACATATTTTGTCCATAGCAATTCCCTTCTTATCAATTTTTTTTTAGTAAGAAAAATCTATTCTGTAGAGTAAGATAGAATTAGATCACTTTTCCCATAACTCATATTGAATTTTATATTTACATTGTTGCCAGATCATTATGTCTTTATTTTTATGGCATGGGGGCAAAAACTTATAATGAATATCAGTTTGGCTTGCATGGCATTTCTTTATTTCTGCATTCATTTAAACCCAAAAGTGAAATTTCATGTAAGTTTTCTTCACAAGATTTCCAAGAAAGGAGCTGTTGAAGTGCCAGGAGGAAATGTTAGGTAAAGACAGTTTAACATCCAGGTTTGTGAGTACATTTTTGCCCCTAATCATGTACAGATGTGCAATATCCTACTATTCACACAGATGGGCTACTTTCTCACACAGAGTGATACCACAGTATTGATTTATTGTTGGTATATATAACAATTTACCTTGATTACTTCAAGTCTCTCCATGTAGAATGACTTATCTTTCCTGTTCTGAAGTATAAGTTGTAACATTTTTATTGGAGTGGGTATGTCTCAGATAAAAATAGAGTGTAGTTTTGCTTTTTGGCATGACCTTGTCATTTGAGAAAGCATTACATTTTAACGACATATAATTTAAAATGCCTCTAGGAGTGAGTTGGATTTACTGAGATATTTTTAACAATAATTACTTACCAGAGGTTGTCAGAGTACTTGTAGAGTATCAACCTTCTTCAGGGCAGATATTTGAGACTACTTGAAATGAATTAACACTTCTACCATTAATGTTTGATGGGAGACCATAGTGAAAAAGATGGATGCTTATATAATTGACATCCTTAACATTTAGAGCAGAATACTTAAATGCCAGAAACATAATTCTGAATAAAATGTCAGGACCTAACTCAATAATATTTAATGATGTAGTAGGAAAGGAATGAACAGCAGTCATTTTATATTATTAATTAAATCATTTAAAATAGGTTTAATTTTTCCATATATCATTAAGAAGTTTTTGTTCATATTATTGTATCTAAAAATAATTGGTATCAAATATTCAACTTATATCGGTCCAGAGATGCCAAACAACTTCTGATTCATATGATTGCAAAATACTTTTATCAGAACGTAAACAATTACACTTACATACTTTAATTAATTACAATTGATTCAATATAAAAATCTTGCTTTTTCCCTTGATTTTTAGCCTTGCTCAACATCTATTTTTCATAGATATGCTTAATAAAGTTATAGTAGTAGAATATATAAGCACATAGATAAAAATAAAAACATCTGATGCCAAATAGAATCTTCTCAAAAAATATTTTTTAAACCTGTGAACTATCATTTTTATTTATTTTAAAATATACCAATATTTTGAAATATAGAAATTTTAAGATTTTTAGATATCTAAAATTCCATTATTTTTTGTCATAGTTTTGTTACCAAGTCTTCAGAGTATATTATTAGTCAGTTGCAGGATGTGTTCCAGTGCAAATGTGAACTGAAGTTGGGAGGCAGGGGGAGGGAACCAATGTGTGTTGGCTTCTAATTTACAAAAGACTTTTTGCATAATAGCTTTGTAATCCACTAAGTGTCTTCACATGTCTTTTGACTGCCCAGCTAGCAGAACCTAGCATATAGGAAACATGAATAAACCATTAATAAGCCAGATGAAAAATGAATAAATATGCATTATCTTATGTAATTCCCATAAAACTGGGAGGAGATAGGTATTGTTATCATCATCATTTAACAGATTTTTACCTTATTAAAATCCATTCTGACTTGCCAAAAAAAAACCCAAAAAACAATACAACAACAACAAAAACTATACCTAATTAATCACTCCACACTGCAATTCCAGCCACTAATTTAACTCTCTAGTATTCAGGATAAATTAGAGGAATTAATATCTCACTTAAAAATAAAACAACCCCACAGTTATTTGCCACGTGCTGATATAACAATCAGATTGTGGATTCCTTGAACAAAGACCTTCAATGTCAAACAGAGCTCCTTCAAAAAAAAATATATGCACTGAGACAGAGAGTTGGTGCAAACATTCTAAATATGGTGAAAAACTGTCCTAATAATTTTTAACACTCAACAAACATAATTGTTTTACGGAGGGACAATCCCTCGCACTGTGTCTTTTTTTTCCTCTAATATATATTTTTATTATTTATATCTTTTACATTTTGTATTCCCCTTGGGTAACCCACCACCAATTCACCCGTGATCCATCTCCGTGGTCCCTTGTGTTCTTTTCTACTCCATTTTGTACCCTTATCCTCCCCCTCAGCCCACCCCCCAAGGGTCTCTCCTATTTGGTTTCCCTATAGTCCTGTTATAAGTGAAACCTTTCTTTCTGGCTTGTTTCGCTGAGTATGATCCCCTCTAATTCCATCCATGTCGCTGCAAATTGCATGTTTATCTTCTTTTGAATGCTGAATAGTATTCCATTGTGTATATGTACCACATCCTCTTGATCCGGTCATCTATTTGTGGACATCTGAGTTGCTTCCATACCTTTGTTATTGTGAACAGTGCCGCAATGAACATACGGGTGCATGTATCCTTTTGGATTAGTGTTTTTGTGTCCTTTGGGTAGATTCCCAAAAGTGGTATTGCTGGGTCGTATGGAAGCTCCATGTTTAGTAGTTTGAGGAATCGCCATACAGCTTTCCATAGTGGTTGGACCAATTCACATTCCCACCAGTAGTGTAGAAGCTAGACTACTGCCTCACACCCTGCACAAAAAACAACTCAAAATGGATAAAAGACCTAGACGTAAGACCTGAAACCATAAAATTTATAGAAGAAAATATAGGCAAAACGCTACACGACATACATTTCAGCAAAATCTTTAACAACACATCCCCCAAAGTGGAGGAAGTGAAGGATAAGATAAACAGGTGGGATTACATCAAAATAAAAATGTTCTGTACAGCAAAAGAGACATTAACCAAAACTAACAGACACCCTACCAACTGGGAAAAGATCTTTGCACACAATACATCCGATAAAGGACTGATAACAAATATTTACAAGGAACTCACACAACTCAACAAAAACAAAGCTAACAATCCAGTCAAAAAATGGGCAGAAGAGCTCAAAAGGCACTTCTCCAAAGAAGAAAAGCAAATGGCTAACAGATACATGAAAAAATGCTCAACATCACTTATAGTCAAGGAAATGCAAATCAAAACCACTATGAGATACCACCTCACACCTGTGAGGATGGCACACATTAAAAATACAGGCAAAAATAAATGCTGGAAAGGACCTGGCACTGTCTTGAACCAGACTTTGAAGGTTCAGATTAAGCTGCCTGCAGGCATGACTGCAGGTAGGTGAATGGATGGGACTCAAAGCTGGGATAATTAAACATCAAGGACAATGGGATCTGCCTGTTAGAAGCAGGGTTACATATTAAAGTGAAGCTAAAATGAAAAATATTTGAAAATCTCTATTAATGTTGCTTGGGGTATTTACTGCAAAAATCTCTACTCCAAAGGTTGGGGACTGAGTATTCTATAGGATGTATTTTAGAAATCTTTACTTACCTTATAACCAGAGTTGTGAGAAATCTATGGCAGGTTACAGTTCAGGTAGTTATTTTGCCAAATATCAAATCCTGCCACTATAATTGTAATTGTCTCTATTAAAATAAAATAGGCTACAAGGGATAAACAAATTTATAGTTAACCATACACAATAGTGTAGAGAAGATTATTGAGGAGGATTTTGGAATGAAGCAATAAATCATGTCCTCAGATTCAGACAATAAACATTTGTCAATATCAAGCATGGATTTTTTTTTTTTTGACATGTAGCTTGGGATAGTGCAAGATAGAAGCCAGTAGTGACTAGCACTAAATATAGTCATATTTTCTGTCTTTAGTCATCTTTCAGTCTCCTGAGGGCCAGTGTTCCCTTTCATAGCACTTAGCAGTCTCAAATTGAACTCCAGGGAAACGTACAAGGAATCCAGAGGCGAAAACTATGGCTGTGATCATTCTTCTTCACTCACTTTCTCACATGAGTGTACAGCGGATATTTTAAGAGGCTACAGAATGAGTGATGTTACAAGAAACTGAGTACAAAAAGACATAAAGTCATCTGCCTTTATAAAGTTATTAAGGACATTTCCTGAAATATAAAATGTCACCTATTGACTATTTTTGTTTTGTTTTAGAAAGCATAATTATTTTTAATAAAATGAGAGATTTCACTTATGACTCAAGTGAATTACATATAATTACACTATGAATTATTGGAAGAAATCCACATGACAATAATACAAACAACTCATTTGACTCTAAAAGGGGGGAAAGGTTAAGCCAGTAAAGTGAGGTGTTGCCCAGCCTCCTAACCAGTTGAGTTTGATCTATAGTTGTCAGGAGTGTCCCTTGTGGTGTCAGCTTGTGGGGAAGGAGGTGCTGCTCCTCTTGGTAGTTGCAAAATCGGAAGATGGTTTTAGAGTGCAACGGAGTGTAATACAGCTCATCACCTGTGTTTATTCTGCATTCAGCTGTATTAACAGCTGTAGTAGCAGAGCCACCTATTTCATATTTGAGACACAGTTTCTTGGCAGAGCTAAATATTTCTCCATGCCTGGTATGTCTGTTTAGTCATGCTTAGATCACTCCATTTCAAACAACCCATTTCTTGATCAGTCGCCATCATTGTAATATCTATACATACAATAATTTTCTGGAACAAAGTAGTTACTCAACTATTTGATGAATTAATAAATGGTGCTTGTAGCAGCAATGTGTTCTGTTACCTATAAATCATCAGTTACTGTGAATTTGCTAGATTTAAGAAAGTCAGATTTACAAAATGAATTTTCCTCTTTTATAAAATAGATCTGTCCATTTATTTTATTGTTTCAACGGTATTAATCAGTCATATAAAGAAATTATTTCTCATAATTTTATCTCATAATTTTAAATGAGTATTTCCAGTCACCTTTGAAATAATTCTGCTTCCTTATTGGCTTCCAAGGGTAATAATTTTGTTGCATGCTATTCAAAGTCTTTCATAATCTGACTAAAATGTAACTCTCAAAATGTAATTTCCCCTTGTCCTTTTAAGTCATATTATGTTTCTTTGCTCTAGGAAGACTGATATTCTCCCAAACATATCAGTAACTCTGACAATTCATATTTTTCATGTAAAAGAGTAATAAAATAGTGACTATTCCCAACATTATAGTTTTATCTAGTTTTTCCAAGTTAAATTTCATAATATATGGATTGTTTTAGGATCTCTTTTATTATATAATACTATTTCTCAGTGTCACTTAATAGTTAATAAATGATGACACTTAATTTAAACTGACTTTAATCATTTCTTTTGGGGGTACACATTACATACTGATGACTTTTATAATAATATGGGTTACTCAAATGTCATTATATACTCTTTATCTAATATATTTTCTTTATGCTATATTTCAGCTGGCTTTGACATTAAAATGAAACAGATATGAGAAAGTAAAACCATACTTTTAGTTTCTTAAACTGCTAGTGTTTTTTCTACTCAATGCAAATAAAAACTTCACTTTATATAACTACGGGATATAGTTATCCTCTCATTTGATATTTCTATAGTATATTAATGTTTATTAATTTGGAGAATAAGTTTATGATCAATAGTCCTTCATCAATTTATTTTATTACTCATCTATGCCTATATGGTTTCCAAAACTGTCTAATAATATTGAAAGTTAATAAATGCAGTATTTTTTATTAGGTTAACTAGTCAAAAAGAAAGAAAATTTGGTTGCTGTTGCACTGGTATTATTCAGAAACAATTAAATATCTGAAATTTTATTTTATTTTGCCAGAGAAATGTTATTTTTAAATTTAAATCCCATTGTGTCAAATTTGTATATTTTAATTCACTTCCTTAACTGGCCTTTGTTTCTGTAGCAACCATCTGTAATTAGGAATATTGGGAGGATGTTTTTTAAAGTACTTTAAATGACACAGGCTGCTTCTCTTTGTAGGAGATAAGTTTTTTGTGATTTGAACCTTTAATAAAGTCTTATGATTATCAGGTAGTGTGATACCACATGCCTTAGTGATATATTTAGTATATTAAAACTGTCTTTACGAAAACACATCAAATTAGTTTAGATTACTTACTTTTATAAACAGATTCTTTTTTCCTCTTTACCTAGTGTCTTTTCAAACCATTTTAAAACAAATAACTTGTGAGTATGGTAGGCTTTTTAAAGTTAATCCTCTTTCAAAGAAATATTGTGCAACTTTTATCCATATCATTTAGAATATATATGATTATAGCTTAGAATACATAGTCTCTAAAATATATCCTTCCAGACTTTAATGTTTTATATCAATCACGGTTGAGGTACAAGTTGTTCATAACTTCATTATTATTACTTATTTTAAGCTAAAATGTTACAAATATTCCTGTAACTATTTACTTTTTAAGTATCTATTACTGTTGAAAAATCATTACAAAACTGATTTCTACAGTAATTAATTCCTTATATATTTGCTCTATAACTTTAAGACCAATTGTTCATAATGTGCAATAATATTTTCCTTCATTTCCATTTCTATATTATGAAAAACACTAAAGCGATATAATCATATTTAACTGAAACATAATTGAATCTTATTTTTAATGCTATAAAATGATTATAATAGAGAGGAATTGGAACCATCTGGAATGATGTGCATACTATTTTGTAGTAAAACAGGAGTCTTCAAAGGATTCAAGAAAAGATCACCTCAACAGAAATAAAAAATATAACAAATTATTGTCACAATTCAATAAAATCCATGAGGAAATTTGATAATATATAAATAAGTCTTTAACTTTTCATAGTATTAATTTTTAGAAAATGTTTATTACTTTCTAATTAGTCTTATTTATGAAATATTGGCTTAGTAGTTTTTTATATGGCTGGTATTATATTAATATGTGCTTTCCTAATGTTGTATTGGCTAAAATATAGTTATACTATTAATAAAAATCTGTCAGTTCTGACATGCCATCAGGACCTTCCTTAAAAATGTCTTATTTGTTGCAAGCAAATAACTGACCTTTATTACTTGACATAATTTTACAACATGTATCAATTCTGTAGAAACTTAAGAAAAAAATCAATTTAGTCCAACCTGAATGTTGAAATATGGAGACTTCAAGTGCTCCAGAATTTCCTTTACCAGGTGTTAAATTTAATACCAGTCATCTTCTCAAAATTCTTAGTAGTGAGTTTTACATATCAGCTAAAATATACTTGACAGGAGGGACAATTATATTCATTTTTACGAAAAGAACATTGATCACTCACCAAAAGCAAAAGTCCTTCTAATAGAAACTGAATATTACAAGGGAGACTACACCGGGAGCCATTTATTAGGCAGAGGAAAATACATTTACAAAGTCTTTGGTTATAGACTAAGAAGTCAGAAGTTCTTGTTTCCATATAAAGCTTGATGTATTTGTAGGAAAATCAGATAATAGATTTCAAGTAGCTTGTAAGTTATATTAATATAAACTTCAATTTACTAGCTAGAGTTAGAAACATAAACATGGGTATCTTGGACACATATACATATGTTTTAAAGTAATAAGTATAAATAAAATTTATTGTAAATGAAAACAGCAAAAAGAAGAGTAAAAGATTTAGGATTGGGTTCTGTGGGTTTCAAAAATTAATTAATTGAATAAAGGATCCAGCAAACAAATTTTTGAAAGTCACAACTTTTGGACTGGGCAGAAAACTGAGCAAATGAAGAATGGGTGAAAATTGCTCTTAAAATTTAAGATACATTATTGTTTAACAAGTATTAAATAATTTTTAAGAAACCTTAATCACATGTGAGAGAACAAAAAGGCATGTATGTTTGTTTCTTCTGTCCTAGTGGATATTTTTTTTTTCAAAGTCTATCTTTCGTTAAATAACAAAAAGCCTGCTGAGTTCATTTTGAAGATCTACTTGACTTGATCAAATGATTAATGAATTGGGCAGCTTCCAATATAGTAAGTAGAAGAGAGCTCCAGGGAGATACACACAAGGGGAAAGTTTTTGAAAGCAATACTAGGAAGTCATAAATGAAATAAAATGTTATTTTAGATTTAGGTAATCTCTAAACATGGAGATGGAATGGGAAAACTGTATGTATCAGATTATCTCATCATCCTTTGGAGAATGCAAAAGTTTACCCTACAGATATTGACTAGAAATTTTACACTGACAAGTTGAGATCACATTTTGTGGGATGGTTGAAACTGTAGTTAGATTAGGTTTTAAGTTTTGCATGCATTAGCACAAGAGACTCCATTTGTGGCCTATCATTTTATTTCTAGCACTTTAAGGCATTCTTCTGCAGAAATTAAAATATTTCAAAGTATATCAGAACGAGCAAGAACAAGGTTAATGTCCACGTTCTTAAAGATAAATATTATGTTGGATAACCACTGCACTTGTAATTAAGCAGCAATTTGTATAAAAATGAGTCGATTTTTGTATTTGGTGAAAGAGACTGATCCATCTTCATTCTTTTTCATGTGACTCCATTTTTCCAACATCACCTTTTGAACAGTCTCCTTTCCTAATGTTTACTTGTGTCTCCCTTGTCATAGATTAACTATGTAGGTGTAGATCTAGTAATAGGCTCACAATTGTAATCCATTAGTCTGTGTGTTTACTTTTTGTTCCTTTTCAATATTGCTTTGATTTTTAGAGCTTTGTAGTATAACATGTAGATATCCCCATCCTTACACTTTTGTGTGTGTGTGTGTGTCAGGATTGCTTTATTTATTCTTTTGTGATTTCATAAGAATTTCAGCATTTTATTCTGGCTTTTGGAAGAATATCATTGACAATTTTTTTTTCAGAACTTTATATTTATTTGCATATTTGTTTTTACCAAATTGTGGAGTAATTGTTTTTTTTTTAATCAAGTGAGTTAGCTATGATTTTATTTTTTTATTTTTGAGTTGTTATTTTTATTTATGTCTTTTACATTACTGTCTGTTCCCCATAGGTTTCCCACCACCAATTCACCCGTGAACCATCACCACAATCCTGTGTGCTCCCCTCTCCCCTCATTCTGAGCCCCATTCCTCCCCACTCTCTCTTTGATTGTTGCTCTTGTATTTGGTTCCCCTATATTCCTGTTATAAGTGAGACCATTCGATATTTTTCTTATTCCTTTTGGCTTATTTTGCTGAGCATGATCCTTCTAGTTCCATCCATGTTGCTGTGAATTGCATGTGTTTATCTTTTTTGAATGCTGAATAGTATTCCATTGTGTATATACCATATCTTCTTTATCCAGTCATCTATTTTTGTGCATCTGGGTTGTTTACCTGACTAATTGACAATTTGATAGTGATTGCATTGAATCTGTGTATTACTTTGGGTGAAATGGCAACTTGACCAATGATAATTCTTCAGATCCATAAGCAGGGAATATATTTCTATTTCTTTGTGTCTTCTGTTTCTTTTTACAATGTCCTATAATTTTGTTGTTTAGATCATTTACCTCCTTTGTTAAGTTTACACTTAGGTACTTAGTTGTTGTTTTATTTCAATGATTGTAAATGGGATTGTTTTCTTGATTTCTTCCTCTCCTAACTCATTTGTGTGGGTATACAAATGCAACCGTTAATTGTAAACTTATTTTGTATCCTGTCACCTTGCTGTACCAATTTATTGTTGCATTTAATTTTTTAGTGGCGTCTTTAAGATTTTCTCTATATATGTATTATCATGTCATCTGATAACAGGTATAGTTTTGCTTTTTTTCTGAAATTGAATTCTTTTTATGGCCTTCTCTTACCAAACAGCTTTAGCTAGCTTTGCAATATATGCTGAATAGTAGAGTTGAAAGTAGACTTCGTTGTCTTGTATCAGATCTTAGTGGAAAGTCTTTCAGGATTTTATCATTTAGAGTGATGTTAGCTATATGTTTGTTATATATGATCTTTATTATGTTGAGGTGTACTCCATCTCTCCCCAGGTTTTTGAAGGATTTTTCATATATACATGATTCTTTTTAAATGCTTTCTCAACATCTATTGATTTTATCATATGACTTTTATGTTGCCTTTTTAAAATGTGGTGAATTACATTGAATGATTTTTTTGAATTTGAATCATCATTGTTTCCCTGGATTAGATTCCATTTGTTCATGATGCATGATCCTTTTAATGCATTGTTGAATTCAGTTTGCTAACATTTATTTGAACATTTTTACATCTATGTTCATCAGGGGAATTAGTCTGTAGTTTTTCTTTTTTTGTGGTGTCTTTGTCTGGTTTTGATATCAGATAATGTTGGCCTCATACAATGTATTAGGAAGTATTCCCTCTTTTTCCATTTTTTGTAAGTGTTTGAAGAGGATAGATACTTATTGATCTTTGAAGGTTTGCTAGAACTCACTAGTGAAACCATCTGGTCTAGACATTTATTTTGTGGGAAACTTTTGATTACTGTTTGAATTGCCTTGCTTACATTGTTCTGTGCAGGTTTTCTATTTCTCCTGATTCAGTCACAAGTGTATATTTCTAAGAACTTTACCATCTCTTATAGGTTATTCAAATTACTAGCATTCAAACTTTAATAAATTTTTATGATCCTCTGAATTTCTGAGATTTTTTGTAGTTTCTCTTTCATTTCTCAATCTATTTGCATTGTCTTCTTTTTTCTTTGTGAGCCTAGCTAGAGTTTATCTTTATTATTTTTTTCAAAGAACCAGCCATTTAACTCAATATGGTAAAAAAAAAAAAAAAGATTTGAATGTAACTCCTGACACTACAAAATGAATAGAAGAAAATATCAGAAAAATACTCCATTATATAGGCTTCAGTAATGTGTTTGTGGATTCCTCTTCAACAGCAAGAAGAACAAAAGAGAATTTAAACAATAAGATCTACTTCAAACTCAAAAGCTTCTCACAGCAAAACAAATATCACTAAAACAAAAAAGACAACTTCTTGAATGGGAGAAATATATGCATAATACACATCTGACTGACGCTAATAACCAAGGTCTACAAAAAACTTATATAATTCAACAGAAAGAAAATAAATAACCTAATAAAAATTAACAAAAGAACTAAACAGGCATATCTCCAAAGAAAACATGTATGAAAAACAGGCATATAAGAAAATAATCCACATCACCATTTATCTTCAGGAAGCTGCAAATCAAAACCACAATGAGATATCACTTCACACTTGTTAGAATCACTCGCATCAATAAGAAAAGCAACATCAAGTGTTGAAAAGAAAGTAGAGTAGATACCCTTCTTTTACACTGTCAATGGGAATATAGATTCGTCAGCACTAAGGAAACCATAAGGAGAATTCTCAAAATATTAAAAAATATTAAAAATATTAAAAATATTAAAAGTGATCCAGCAATCTACTGGATCTACATGATGAATAAAATAACACAATTCAAAGTGATATATGCACTCCTATATTCATTGTAGCACTATTAACACTCGCCAAGTGATGCAAACAACCTGTATCCAAAGACAGATAAGTGGATTATACAAAATAGAATACTATTAAAATAAAAAAAAAAAAAAAAAAAAAGGAAAGAAAGATAAGATAAACTCTTGACATTTGTAGAACCGTGGATGGAACTGGAGGGGATTATGCTAAGTGAAATAAATCACAAAGAGAAAGACAAATATTGGATTTTGCCACTTGTATGTGGAATACAGAAAAACAAAACAAAGATCAGAAAAAATCATACCAATAACCTTAGATATTTGATTGTCAAATTGAGGCTACCAGAGGGAGAGGAAAGGAGAGCAAGGTAGGGAGCACAATGGAATTTGGGTGGAGGATTATGGGACTTTTGGTTGTGGGTATGGTGTGGTAACAGCACTTAAAGGGAGAGATCCTATACCTCTGATTCATATACAATGTAGTAAACCGATGTTATCTCAAATTAAAAAATACACACAATTATCAGTTCTTGAACAAATTCTGAGCATTTGAGTGGATGTTAGCTTTTTTTTAAGATAAGGTGACTTAAGCTATGTTTTTAAAAATAAATTAGCTTGAAATAATAGTCATATAATAATCCAATATCTTTTACTTTTTTGATGTATATGGAACTTAAGAAAAGTATTTCTTGAAAATAAAATACTATAACAAAGGGAAGTTGGAACAAAAATAAAGTTTTACTAGTGTACAGTATACAAAAGATCACCATTGAGTTTAGAAACTGATGAAAATATTTTTAATATTGTATTTGAACATCATAGACTTGTTATTTCCAGAAAACTCTATTTTATAGTTTAAATTATAGAGTTATATAAATTTGGGTAAACTCTTGCAAATGAAAAGCTGGTATATATGATTTATATCCATATTTAAATATTCAGATTCAATCAATTGGCCCTGGCTGACAATACTGAAATATTGATGACAGATATTCTGTATGGCAGGGGGAAAATAATATTTGGGGATACATAACATTGTTTCCTTTTGTCAGACTAAGAATTCGTACAGGATCAGCATCACAGAAAAGTTTTGAATACAAATATAGAATATAATTCATTATATAAAACATGGAATCTGAATACAATAAATTAATTAGGTATGTCAGGTGCAGAAGACCACTCCCATCTCACCTGCCGTTCCCCTTATCAGTGAATTTTAGTAAAGCCACCTGTCCTGCTCCCCATTCTGTCTCTGGTGAATCCTCTCACCCCTCAAACCTCTGTTCTACATCCCAGTTCCCCTATGCATAAATAAATCAAATAAGGCTGAAAAAATAAGCACATCAGATTAGCAAGGCCACCGACGTTGTTGTTCTCCCAAAGTAAGATTTTATTCTATACGGTAACATGTTGTTTGTATTCCTCCATTCTAGTATGGTTGAGAAGTATAGGCATAAGTTTTATTTTTAAAGTCCTGAGTAAAGAGGGCTCAATTATAATTAATATTTGCAAAAGACAAAGATAATTTAATGTTAATTTGAAACTAATATACTATAAATTATCTTATTCAATAAGGCTTTGTAATTTTAATCTATTTCTGAAAAGATTCCAGGTTGACACAGTAGCTGGAGTGAACATCATTTTCTCCACTGAGAATTCAAATGTTGATGAAAATGAGTAGCAGAATTGTAAGCTAATGAATCTTGGACAATTAACTTAAAGAAGTTAGAAAATAAGAACATCAGACTCTGAAGGACATGATTAAAGTGTGTCCTGTAATGATTTCACTGGTTTTTCAAGAATCACCTTTAATATAAAATTAACAATAATTGTATATGCCCTTTGTAAATGCTAATTGTATTAAGATACTTTAACAACTTAGAATATGTACATAATAGGATATATTTTTAGTTTCCTCTTTGTAATTCTTCATGTTAAAAAAAAATAGACTTCCTTTTCTCTAGCTTGCTCTTTTGCCCTCTTTCTCTCTTGTTCTCACTTTTGCTTTGCTTATTTCTCTCTCTTTTTTGAGAAAGCAGCTGGTCTTTCTCCCTGTAATACCTCTCTCCTTTCACACTAATGTTAGCTGATCAACACATTTAATGATGCATTTGACTTTATTTTCACAGCACAGTGATTATGTGATGACTTTGGATAGTGTTGATATCAGTGTAAGTAGTTAAAAAAAACTGAAAATAAATTAATCTGTTCTGTTAATTATTTAGAATGCTTGACAGCTCTGATCAAACGTTCTGTCAGCCTTTTCTAAGATGAAAAGTTCAGTTGCATTTTTTTTTTATCAAAAACAGTTTGATAACACCTCTTGAAAAACATTAGCATGGGATGTTAGACAAAAGATTTTCAGAAACTTTAGTAACCCATTATGTGTTTTGAATCTATAAAAGGTGTATTGTTTGCAATAACAGAAAATCAAAACAAAAAATCTTGTGTGTATATATTCCATATCTGGAAAGTATAAATGTAGATATTTTAAGAATAATATACCTAGAAATTAGTATGCTTTTTAAAATAAAAATAGATTAAAACATTTATAACTAGGAATTAACTTATTCCTATTTTCATAAAAAGAAACATTTGGATAGAGGAATAAAAGAGGAATAGGTGTAAGGAATATTATATCAATATATAGATGATAGATAAATGGATGGATTGATGAGAAAAAATGACAAGAAAAATTGGGGACATTCAGATGACTTTATTTTTTATATTTCTTTTTTTGGTATTGTTTCATGGCAGGCTAATTGTGTGCTTCCTTTCAGGTTAGTCTAAGAAGTCATAATGGAAAATATCACTGAGATCTGTATTAATAGCAAATGTTATTATTTTCTGAAGTATGTTGTTTCTGTGTTTGATCAAAATTTTATCAGAAAAAAAAACTTTGAAAATTCCTTTTAAGACTCTCAGTGATAAGGGATTTTAATATAGACCATCAGAGATTTTTGCAATGATTGTTAGACTAAAGATGAAAGATTCTGAAGCATTGTCAGCTCAGCAAATCCAAAAGTGCAAATTCTCCCCAGACAATAACATAGAAGTATTTTGGGAATATTTGTCCAGAAGTAACTAAAAACCATACTTTGCCAAGTTTTTGTGTAGTTGTCTTCAGTTGTCATCTAAGAGAACTTTCAACTTCTAACAAATCGACTTTAAATATCTGTCATTGGCAGAAGCACAATTCCAACTCAGCTTGCCAAACATCTACGGATAGTAATTTCCAGGCTTCTTTTTACTTACTTACTTACTTATTTATTTAAATATTTATTTTTTTTTGCAGACAAGCTGGGGTGCAGCCCAGAGGTATGGGGCAGTGAGAGGGTTCACCAGAGACACAGTGGGGAGAAGAACAGGCAAATTAACTGAAGTACACTCCTGAGGGGAGCAGCGGGCGAGGCAGGAGAGGTCTGCTATGCCATGTGGGAATCTCACCGGGCTGGGCATCAAACACAGCCACCAACAGCTCCACAACGCTGTGCTTAACCCGTTGTGCCACCAGGGAGGCCCTTCAGGCTTCTCCCTTACTTTAAAACAAAGCTTATAAAATAATAACCCAGTAGTTGAAAAAAGACAATATGATATAGGATCCCCCTTCACTGGTAACTATAAACTCATTTTTACCTATTTTTCACTTCTAAACCACAATGATAACACAATGTACATGCCTAACAAGTTTTAACTTTGATGTACAAATAAAACATTATCACCCTTTACAAATAAGACATTCAAAGCCCTATTGATGATTCATTTTACCTATAATGTTAGTCCTTTTCCTAGCCTAGTTGCTATCCATCTTTGATATCCTATACTTTAAAGACTAAATTATATGGTTGAGTACCAACAATATTCCTTACATAAATATACAAAATATATTAATATTTTTATATTTCTTTTTAGGGCCTTAATTAGGTCTTTATTAAGTTTGCTTTCTGTTTTATGATCTCTACGAAAAGCTCTAACAATTATAAGAACATGTTGTAAAGTCTTCACCATTAGCATGAATAACCTAATAGTTCTTTGACACTTTTAAAACTTGTCTATCATTTTTTCCATGTACCTCCCTTTAATAAATGATATTTTGCCAACTTTATTAACTATTGACAATAGCATATAATGGAAGGGATGCAATTACCTTCCAGATCTATGTTCTAAATGACTATGTGTCTGTTTCTCTAGATTACTTGTAATGAAGTCTTGAGTTTTCATGTGAACAGTCTGGCTGTTCTGTATGCACTGCAAATGTATCAATCACGGGAAATACATGAAATACATGAAAAGATAGAGATAACCAGCCAGGACCAGGCCCCATCTGCTGCAGGCACCTGCCAGTCCAGCTCCAGGCACATAAAACAACATGAGCTGGAATGGCTTAACTAAGTCAGTTCCAAATTCCTGAGCCATAGAATTTATGAGAGATAATAAAATGAAATGGTTTATATTTAGAAGAATAGCAAATTTTGAAAGAAAATTCCTGTATTTATGAGTCATGCTTCTTTAGAAAACCATAACCAATTCAGCAAGATAAATACAGGAAAATTTTGAATGTCAAATATTTTTCTCTATTTGTGTTGAAAAAAATCTAGGAAAGCAAAACATTCCATTTATGTCATCAGTAATGATGGAAAATATTTAAAATTGGCATTATAACAATGCTAAAGGACATCCTTAAAATGCAAAAAGTTTAAAGGACTTAAAATTAAATGGGAAAAAATAAAAATATATTCCCAAATTAATAAAATTTTTGTGATGCAGCAGATATCAATTAGACTTTTTGCTGTTTTTGTTGAAGAAATCAATCTGAGTGTATATGAAGAAATGTGTAAGATTAGCCATCATTTGTTCAAAAAGAATCATTCAGTTCCAGTCATCTGTTTGTGACAAAGATTGCTTTCACTCTAGCTGATCACCTATAATTTTATTTTCTTATAAATGGCATAAGGAAAAGAATCAATACCAAGCATTCATATATTAAAAATTTTCTGCTTGTTCCATATTGACTATTATCCCATTAGCCCCAAAGAGAACATGATCAGGACAAAATCTGTCAAGGGACAGACTTAGGATGTTAATCAGCAATAAAGTAGGAGTACGAAGGCTCCTAAAACAAGTCTTTTAATGGCAACAACACTCCATGAGCATTGGGGATGCGATGAGCAAGTAAAATTGTCTCCTCAATGTGGTTGGATATGTATGGGATCCTCAAATATGGACTTCAAAGATTGGAGATTGTATTGGAAAGATTATATTTCATATGTACTTTATTTCTGACCTTTTAGAATCCAAGTGCGCTTTTTTTTTTTTGGATAGCACTTTGAAGCTTCTGTGCTCTTGAAATAACCCCCTATTGATTTGTTTTCAATTCCTATGTTTTGTTCCATCTATCCCATTTGGTATGTCATTGCTTCTCAAACCTCAAAATTATATAATATTCACCTCATGTCTTCCTAAAATGTATATTCCAATTCAATAATTCTAAGTAGGCATGAAATTCTCCATTCTATGAAAACTCCAGGAGATGTTCATATTGTCAGTATAGCCCAACTTTTACTCATAAGGCTTTATCCTATTCTCAAAAGTATTTCTAGCACACACACACACACACACACACACACACACACACACACACTCATGAAGTCTCTGTTCAAGATGCTATCGTTCCTGTTTATTATAAGATAAATTTTAACTGCACATGTTTTCACAATGCAGTTACATACTTTCTTCTACAACTTTCATTCTTAATTAACAAAATTTGACTAAGTTGGTTATTCCAGAGGGAACTAATGTGCCTATAAATGCCACAGGGTCACCAAATAGGACTAGCCTCTTAATTTTCCATTCTCTATGTAAAGCATTTTACCACATTTGGTTGATCATATGCTGTTCTTGTTATCAAACTATAAATTCTAGCAGATCTGTGCTTTATTTACCTATACCTTGAGAATTTAGCACAGTAACAACCCAGAAATATTTACATCAACATGTTATGTTTTATTATCAATATGTCATTATTATTTTATATGAAAGTAAGGGTCTACTAAGTGCAAGACATTGAGTAGATTTCTGAGGATGCAATGAAAGCCAAAGATCACTATCCCTTGTAAACTCAATGTTTACTGAGAAACGAACCATAAACAAAGTATCACACCAATATTTACTTCAAAGGAAGTAATTATTGCAAAGGAAAAGAAAAAAAAGATAAAACAGATAAATGGCTATTTGAACTGATTTAGTGCAGAAAGACACAATAAACTTTCTTGAACAAGTATTATCGAATTCTGTTGTATAAGTAGGAGTTAGTGAAGAGAAAAATAGCAGGAGAATTGGAGGAATGTTCTAGACTGAGAAAACAGGAAGAATCAAGATTTCAGTTTAGAAAGTGCTTGAAATATTTAATAAACTCAGTAGCAGCTGTCTGCTTTACAAAGGAGGCTTGCTAATACGACAAATGCGGCTGAAATGGTTGGTGATGGCAAGCAGCCAAATTATGGAGGCTTCTAACCTCCAACTTAAGGAGTTTGGATTTCACTTATCTTTCTGAATAGGAAGAAAATAAAATATTTTATGCAGGACAGTGACATGAGATTTATATTTTAAAAATATGTAGTGTTCTGCCAGTAATATGGGTTATGAAATAGTAGGAAGCTATAGTATACTTATTGGAATATCTTTTAAGTCTACCTCATTGTTTCACATGTGGTTCATACAACATTTGTCAGTTTGAGACTGTTCTATGATACAGTTGCTGTAAGTTTAAAGCAATGTGACATCAGCACAGAGAGTACTCAAACTTGTTCAGTGTCATAAAGGTACGCTAATAATTTTACCTAGGGCAGGGAAGTTTGTGTGTGTGCTCATGTGCTTGTGTGTTTGTGTGTGTGTGTGTGTATAAAAATAATTCTTTATTATGGTAATTATGCTCATTCCAGGAATATAGAGCCAAATAAAATGTATCTTCAAATTACATTGCATGGCTCAACCTTCAAGTATATATCTTTAATACAAAAGTAGTCATTTTGTAGAATATAATTTTTAAACGATATTTATGATAAATATTTAAATATAATTTGTTTAAAACCCTATATATATTATTGTTTTCAAGTGTGTTCAATTCATAAGGAAAATGTCCTAAACGCAACTTCAAGCATCTAAATTCTGAATACTCATGAGCTCTGCTTATTCTGAGCTATGTGAAAGAAATCTAATAACCTTTAAAAATCACTGATTTAACTTAAAAAGGGCTATGTATTATACAACTTATAAATAATTCCACCTGCATCTTCCCAATATATTCTGTTATAATCACACTCAATAAAAATCAAGGCTTTTAAAATTTAAAAGGTAAATCTACATCAGAATAAATTGAATGTGAACATTCACCCAGTGAGGCTGCACCTAGTACAATCTGGTTACACTAGAAACTCTTGAAGCCTAGTGACTTTAAATTTGAGGACACTGAGCATAAAGAATGATGCTCAGAATTAGCCAAACTAAAGGCTGAAAGGAAGTGTAGAATATTCAGGTGGCAAATTCTTAAACTCTTATTAAACACATAAGTAATGTATTCATTTACAGAATTTATTTGCATTCCAGAATTTTCTTTTAGATAATTTCCTCTTTCTGTTGTTTAATACTTAAGAAGAAAGGCAGTTTGACAAAAGACTATATGTAATAGTACTCCAAATTTCATTTTATATTTAAAACGTTCTAGGCTTGTTTGAGATTTTAGGTTTTGTTCAAATTTATTCAAAACTGAATTATTTTAAGAGCCATTCATTTTACTCAGCATACCATCTATTTTTTTCTTTCCCAAGCAATTGTTTCACAAAATGACTTTTAAAATAATATGTTAAGACAGCAAAACTCCCAAAGCAGCATGTCTTGTTCTGCTTAAAAGAAACTTATCATTCTGTGAAATGACAGATCATCAGCACACATTTCCAGAACAACAAAAGTCAAAAAGCTTGACTCACTAGGTCTATATTCTCACTGGTCCCACAGCTGATGCCACCAGTAGTCATTCAAGCAAACACAAAATCCAACTGACAAAAAAATAATATTGATGCTAACTTGAATCACAAATATACATACAGATATACAAAGTATATTTCACTTTCATTTAAGTTTGAGGTGACAGGAAATTCTTGGGGAGCAATATATGGTTTAATTTTCACATGCAAATATTTAGGAAGCAATATGGGTATTTCTTCATTTGCATTTTCACAGGACATTATTTTCCTTCTCTATTGAAATCCTTAATTTTAACCATATTTCCTGTATCTAACTCCAAGTTTATTGTTTTGTGATAAGTTTAAATTATAACATAAATATTTAAATGATATTCATATTCATTCCATGCTACATTTAGTAATTGAGTAATTGAGTAATATATATTTATATATGTATTTATATTTATATATGTACATATATATAAAGAAAAAATATAATTAACTTTGATTCATAGTGTAAAGTGAAAATTTTTATCTACTCAATAAATTTCCTTCATCTCAATCCTTGTTTAAGATTTTGTCAGTTGGTCTTGATTACTTTTTCCTATTAAAGAAGTGCAGCTCATTGACTATCAGTTCATTTCTCTTTGAGGACTAAAAATCTTACAATGTCAGATTGATGTTCATGAACATTAATTCTTTTCTAAGCAGACTGAGGTGTTGCGCCACATACTCTTCAGTGAACTGGAGAATAAATAAGCTGAATTTGAAGTCAAAACTAGCTGGGTGGATTAAAACAAATTGTTATAAATCTGAATTTTTTTCAGTGTCCTCATCTATAAAATGGAATTAATAATAGCTTTGCTAGGACTAGAGATGGTGTATAAAATCTGTAACATAGTGTCATCAGCTACATCGGAAGGATTAAGCAGGTATCTTTTCTTCTCATTTTATTCTAAGGTTAGCTGAAGATTAATCCTAGGACATACCCTAGAGATATTGATTGCTTGCAGTAAATATTGTAATGCCTTCCTGGATCCTATGGGGTGGGCATTCCCTAGGAGTTGGTTATTCACAATTTTGCTCCTCCCTGAACATTGCCCTTGGATACTAGAAATAGAGCTAGTTCTTTAAATGATGGATTTCAACTGGTGTAGAGTTAGACCACATAACTTGGCTACATGAACTGAAGAACACAACACCCCACAGGGAAATTAATGCTGCACTCAATTTTTCTGAAGTCAAACTTCATTATTCAGTTATTGGTGGTACAATATGGAAACAAAGAATTTCTGTGTGAGAGTAAGGATAATGAGCTCTTATATACAGATATCTTTTGGATTCCCATTGCTTTCCGGAATTCTATTTTTCTTTGCCCTTAAACATAAGCATTAAGTAAGTACAGTATATACAACTTGCGAGAACTTTTAAAGATCTGAATTTATAAAATATTTGAAGTTGAGAATGAGATTGCAATATTTAAAACCATCCCTGACAATATAACTTAAATAATAATAGCTAAGACATGGTTCAGGAGAAATAAACTGAGGGAGAGAGGCAACATTGTCATGTTCAGGTTGAATTCCTGGCCATCCCTGCATTTAGGCTGGTAAGTACTATATCTTCAGACAAGAAGAAAATCATGAATTGAGACTTAAAGTTCATGGTTACAGGGCTGTGGGATAGCTAAGTATATTATAAATAAATTCAGAAAAAGAAAATTCAGTCATCATTGTGGTTCTTTTTTAAAAAACATACTTAAATAAAACTGAAGGTAACAGATACAGCATTAGGATGCTAGAGCTGCAAAGTAACAGCTTTCACTTCCTTTATGAGGTTAAGATTTCTACTAATTCTGTGTTTCTTACCAAATGATGATTGATCCTGTGACAAAAAGGGCTCTAATTATGAGCCCCATATGTGACTTTACAGTTGAGGAGAAAAAAGAAAAAAATGATATGTGGAAATTTATGATTTTAAGCCCCCCAAATGAAGCTAATTACTAATTTTCAAGATCATGTAAAAAGAATAGAACACTAAGAAAAAAATATGAAAACTCTTGAAATAATTAAACTATGTGGGATTTTTCAAAGGCTCAATTAAAAATAAAGAAATGGATAGAGTAGCTACTAAAATTTTAATAGATCATTATAGGAGACTAGGTTGCATAGCTCTACCAACTACTCATCTTATAAAAGGCCATGTAAATTCACTTACTTTATCTTGACCTTGATAAATTATAAAACAAATCTGCTGATTATAGAAAACAGGGACTTATAATCCTTTCAAAGTCCATGACAGACAAAACAGGAGATAGTGTGAATTCTGAATAACAAGAGAACAAGGTCTTGGCATAATCACCAGTGGGTGACTCAAGGTCATTTGAATTGAATGGGTAAAATGACCAAGAGCCAGTGAAGCAAATATATTAGAATTGTTGAACACTATTGGTTTCTGCGTGCTATCCTTTATCAATGTGCTAATGACTAGTCAGAAGATAATAAAATTGGTGGGTTATGATGATGCAACTATAGAAGATATTCAGGGGAAAATATAGCAAGATGTAGGAATTTATGAACAAAAGTTATTTATGCATATAGCTTCACTATTGCCAGAATGTATTACAGGGATATATGTGATGTCTACATGGGAGAGTTCTTACTTATACAAAATACAGCAAAAAGGGAACAGTGTACAAGTCTGCTCTTCAAGTTGCTTTGTTTGGGTACTCCATATAGATACATTTGTAATAATCTATATGCATTTTATTACTAAATTTACAAATGATACACAATCCTTAAGGTTCATAAAATTTTTGTCTAGTAAAAGCAAAGCAACTATTAAATTCATCTATGTTAGTATATATTTGTATATCCCTAAACTCCTTACCCTGTAAAAAGCTGGAGAAATTTAAAAGTTAACAATAGAATACAGAGGAAGAAAGAAAGTACACCTTCAAAATTATCCATTATGCACCCGTTGTGTTATCAACAAACATATACCACAAATTTAGGGTCATAGTTTGCTTTGATTCTAGACTTCTCTTCCATCTCTATTTAGTGGAAAGCTAAAACTGATTTTGCAGTTACATAAAATGTTTTCCAATATACATTTACTGTCAAACCACAAAAAAAAAAAAAAAAAGAATTTTTCCTGCTAATTACCACAACCTGGTGATAAGAGACAGCAATTGTATTTAGTTGGAAAGTACTTCTATTCATTTTATTAATCTTAGTTTATATCTCTATTTAAACACTAAGCCAAGATCTAATTACAAAGACTTACTAATCATGTGACCACCAGAGAATGACTAATCAAACTAAATATAGTACAGAGCTCAGAGCAAATGAAAAAATTCCTTGGCATCACTTGAACATGAGGCAATAGGGACAGCTCAATTAAAAATAAGTTATTGTTTCTGCCATACCCAAAACCAATAAAGAGGTTGATAGACTTACTGGATTCTTTAGGTTCTAAACATATCTCATGCCATATTTGATAACATTACTAGTGCCTGTTTGTAAAGTTACCAGAAAAATACTTTGATGTTTCCCCAAGGATAAGCTTTCTTGCAGTTTCACAAAGACACATGGTCAAATCCAGCAGTTACAAATCCTATGGTCATAAAGAATAGAGACCAACTGCCATTCTGGGACAAATTCACTGTTGGAGTTTCTAGATATGCACTAATTAAAAAGCAATTACTAGTTTGCTATTGGGTTTTAGTTGCAACTTACTTTTGTTACAGAAGGAAAAAAAAGTTATCTTGAGACTCAAGAGATTCATTGCATCAAAACAGCTAGCCCCGTCCTAACTTATTGGATATATTTTTTTTATACTACCATAGAGAGCAGTGTGTGTGTGTGTGTGAGAGAGAGAGAGAGAAAGAGAAAGAGAGAGAGAGAGAGAGAGAGAGAGAGATTTGGAAAACAAAAGAATATTTACTACTTTAGGAATGACTCAGTGGCACATATGCTTACTTCTAATAGCTACAATGACTGCCAAGGACACCTTTGAGAAGTTCTTGGCATAGTCAAACTAAAGTATATTTTGAATGATTACAATTCATATGACATTTTCCTGTGGAGCTCAGAATTTTAGTCCAAAAAGTTATTTAATTTGTAATTACGAAACAAACATTCTAAGGCAACAAGTGTTTGATAAAACTCAACTAACATTGACCAAAATATCCTACCTGTAATAATGACTCATACAAATCTAGGAATCCTTGGGCATGCTGAATCTGACTTCACTAAAAAGAGACATACTGAGCAGCCGGTCCTTATTGACTTTTATTGGACACTTTAAAAGGAATTTATTTCAGGAGAAAGGAAAAGGATACAAGCAGCCTAGACACATTATACTTCTTTGAAAAATGGATAAAATGACCTCAAAGGATAGTTAAACAGCATGATAGGAATAAAACCAGGAAAGAATATCGACACTAAATCAAGAGGGTCTGTGAACTCTGTTCCTTGATTTAAAAACAGGTAGTTCAAGGACAATGACCTGGAAGTTGGCAACTGAAATAAAAACAGTGAATTTACCAGAGATTTATGATCTCTCTAGCCAATGAGAATTTCTAAAAGAAGTTTGTAATTTGTATAGATCATCCTGAGCTGCCAAAACCCCACATATGAATACATACAATATGTACCTAGTACAGTAGTAAGAAGTCTCTCAACTTAACCTAAATTTACATGTGTGTGTGTCTGTGTTGGGGGATTAGATTACTTATTTATAAGGTACATTGTGAAACTTAGTACAGTCTTTTTTTTTAAGGATTTACTTATTTATGCATATAAGAACTCGGTATAGGCCAGAGGAGCAGGGGTGAGAGGATTCACCAGAGAGAGAGTGGGGAGCAGAACAAGCGGATCTACTGAAACACATTGCTCAGAGGAGCAGCGGGCTAGATCGTAGAGGTCTGCTGTGTCATGTGGGTTAGCTCCCTGGCCAGGGATCAAACTGATTCCGCAGTGGCTGGTGATAGCTTCATAGTACTGAGACAACCGCTGGGCCACCCTGAGTCACCTAGGTACAATTTTATAGTGTAAAATAAGTCACAATGTGATGCTTCATAAAATACATGAATTCAGAATTAACAACAACAACAAAAACTGGCTCTTGATTTATACTACAATCCACGACAACATTAGATGATATATGCAAAGACTGTTTTTGTTAGGAAGTTGTAAAATACACTATTGTGATTGTAAACATTTTGTTTTGTAATAGTTTTAGTTGAATAATGTAGGTGCTACTTAGTCTAAAAATGATGTAATTGGTAAGAATAATCTGTTCTATCTATGCCTTATTTGGTGGTGCAGAAATAATTCACATTTAATAGTAGTTTTTTGCTTTATTGTTTTATAAATATTACAAAAGATGCATGAGACGAGATCATAGTAATTCATAATTAATGACGTGCTCATACATCATATGATTTATTTTTATTATTTTTAAAGATTTATTTATGCATGCAAGCTGGGGTATAGGTCAGAGGTGTTGGGGCGGTGAGAGGGTTTACCAGAGACAGAGTGGGGAGCAAAACAGGCAGATGGATAGAAATACACTGCTGAGGGAGCAGCAGGTGAGGCAGGAGAGGTCTGCCGCGCCATGTGGGAATCTCCCTCCTGGCGTCAAACTTGAATCACAGTTGCCGACAGCTCCATAGGGCAGCACTTAACCACTGTGCCACCAGGGAGGCCCCATCATATAATTTATTATGTAAGATGGAATTAATGTACAAATAAACTGGTAAACCCTGTCTGTTTCTTTGGAAATATCTTGATATAGTTTTGAATTTGCTTGAGATAAAGAGAATGTTTCCTTTCATGGAAAAAGGGACTTTGAAAATGTTGATTAAATTATGCATCTTCATACTGAGACAGACATTTTCTTAGATATTTAGGGTGGGCCCAATGTATTCACAAGGATCTTTCTAAGAAGGAGTCAAGAGTCAGAAAAAGTAGATGTGAAAAGTGGGACTATGGAACTAGAAGTTGGAGTGATATAACTTCAAAGTAAAGAAAAGGAACATGAGCCAAGGAATTTGAACAATCTTTAAAAGATAAAAAAAGCAAGAAGATAGATTCTTCCCTGAATCTTTTAAAATTGATACAGATACTTTGATTTTTGTTCCATAAGACCATTTTGAAAGTCTTATCTCCAGAACTATAAGATAATAAATTTGTATGCTTTTAAGTCTCAAAGATTGTATAAATGGCCATAGCAGCAATAGAAAATTTGAAGAGTAATCTAACATCAAATTAGAAGTCAGTGATTTTGCTCTTTCATGATTTCCAGAAAAAGACTATGTCACAATTTAAAATGGCACTTTATTTATAAATTCTCTTTCTAACACTCGACTACATCGACTACAGCAGAATCACTAAATGAGCAAAGAAACAAAATGGTGTTTTAACTAATGAAGCCATTTATAGACACAAGAAGTGGCAGATAAAACAAATGATAGCTTCTTGAGATTATTGCCACTTGTAATCTTAAGGAATAATGAAAGGTGGGAGAGTTTATGGTGGACTGTATAGCCCTAATAAACCTAAAAATGATTTTAAAAGTTACATTCTTTTTATATTAAGTAAAACTGTTAAGAGACAAGAGTCGTTACTTCCTTGGAAGGGTGTTATCTCAGATATTTCATCTTCCAATATTCCCTCTGCTTACACTTCTTAATGTATTTTACTGTTTTTTGTACTTTATTTTTTATTTATATCTTTGACATCATTGTGCATTTCCCATAAAATCCCCACCATCAAATCACCCGTGAACCAGCACCATAGTCCCTTGTGTTCTTCTCTCTCCTGTTTTGATCCCTTGTCCTCCCCCTCCCTCACAGAATGTCTCTGGTTTATGGTTGCATGCTCATTTTTTTTTAAATTATTATTATTGTTATTTTTTCCTGATCCTTTATTTGGTTCCCCTATATTCCTTCCATAAGTCTATAAGTGTATTTTTATTTTTATGCATTATTTTGATTCAGCTAACATTGGTTTACAATATTGAACATAGTGTAGAGATGTAAGGTCCTACCTTTTCAGCTATATGACAGTACACTCCATCTACCACAAAGGTGCCCCTATTCCCCACCATAGTCCGTTGGGACCTCCAACATCTTTGCTCTCCATTCCCAAATTCCTCCTCTGGTAGCCTCAATTATATAGCAAGATTTCTAAGGTTTGTTTCGTTTAATTTTGTGTTTTCCTTTGTTTTGCTTCTCTATATTCCACATATGAATGAAATCATCCAGTATGTATCTTTCTTCTTCAGACTGTTTTACTTAGCATAATACTCTCCATTCCCCTTCATAATGTCATGAATGGCAAGATTTGCATTGTTTTTTATTGAGGTGACATTGGTAGAAAACAGAATAAATGATTTGAAGGTGTAAGTTCATACCTTTTTTGGTCTATGTTACCATATACTACTCACCACCGAAGTACCTATTATCCTATACCATACTCCACTGGACCCCATTGTCTCTTTGCTTTGTATCTACTTCCCCCACCTCTGGTAACCTCAATTCTACAGTCAAAATTTGTTTAGTTTAATCACATAATGCATATGTGTGTGAAATCAAGAAGGCATTTGTCTTTCTAGTTCTGACTTATTTTCACTTAGCAAAACCCATGTTATTACTATTGGAAGAGTTGATTTTGATTTATAGATGAGTATTGTTTCATTGTTTTATATGCAACATGGTAGCTCTATTTTTAATATATTGTAGACAATTATAGTGTTTTCTGCAAGTGTTGGGCAAGTCTATACTCCCATCAATTGGGTATGAGGGTTCCTTTCCCCCGCACACCCTTGTTAACACAGTTTTGTTTTTTTTTTCCTGGATCTTTTGATGGAGTTCACTTCCAAATATGTGAGGTATTTTTTCATTGTGGTTTTGATGTATATTTCTCTGATAATAAAAGATGATCATTTTCCATGTGCCTATTGACCATCTATAGGTCTTCTTTGGAGAATTGCGTATTTAGTATTCTGTCCTTTTTTTTTTCTTTTTGTTGAATTGTTTGAGTTTGTTAGTGATCTTGGGTAAGAAGCCTTTATCAGATGTATAATGTGCAACTATGTTCTCCCATTCAGTAGAGTGTCTTTTGGTTTAATGATAGTTTCTTTGAGCAGATTTTCTGGACTATCAATTCTATTCTATTAGGACTGCACTGTTATAGATACATCACAATTAACATTTACTTTGCTGTGTTCCATAGATTCCGGTAGCTCTTATATTTATTCTCATTTATATCCAGGACTTTTAAAATTATACTGTATTTAGTCTCCACATATTTGAAGTTTTCCCCATTTTTCTTTCAGTTGATTTCTAGTTTGACACCAATGCAATCAGATAAACTAAATTATATGGTTTCAATTCTTGTGACTATATTGACACATTTTTGACATTTTGTTTCCCAAAGTGTAGTGCTTTTTCTCATCTAGACTATGTCCATATCTTAAGTTCATCTAATCACTTAATGTGTTATTTATTCATTGTGTTAGTATTTTTTTTCTGAGTCAAAATATCTTCAAAACTTGGGCCTCCCTGATGACGCAGTGGTTGACAGCTGCGCTGTGGAGCTGTCGGCAACGCGCGATGCGGGTTCGACTCCCAGCCAGGGAGAATCCCACATGGTGTGGCAGACCTCTCCTGCCTCGCCCACTGCTCCCCTCAGCAGTGTATTTCTGATCTGCCTGTTCTGCTCCCCACTCTGTCTCTGGTGAACCCTCTCACCATCCCCCGCTTCTGGCTTGTACCCCAGCTTATATGTATAAATAAATAAATCTTTAAAAAAAAATCTTCAAAACTTATTCAGCAAGCTTTTGTAATTCAGACAAGGGAGTGATCTACTCTTTCATTTTGTGTTTTTAACAGAAAGTTTATGATGATAAGCAAAGAGAGTATTTCCTTCAGTATCTCCATCCTTAGCTTATGGATTGTTTTCCTAGAAAGTGGAATTATGTGGACTCCGAAACAGATGTTTTCTTTTCCCCAGTTAATAGACTGAAGTTTTGATCAACCAGTTTTGAATTTACCTCAGTTGTAATTGTTAAGATAATTTTTCCTATCCTTGTACTCATTTTCTATACTTCCATGATGAAATTTTTATCCATATATTTGATAGCATTTTGATCATCAGTTCAACTCTTTCTAACCAAGTTTTCCATGCCCCTCATCCACAAAGAGATAAATTAGTTAATAGAGAGCAAGAATTCTAAACTAAAAGTTAATAGAGCAATCCTCAGTTCTTAAGTGAAATTTTGTCTTACCTGAATGAGATTATTTGATCTCAGAAAAAAATTAAAATTAAAAAATCAAAGAGCTGGTAGTTATTCCCAACTATAGTAGAAGGTATTATGAAAATATTCTACGAGAGGAGTATGTTTAGAAATTTTAATGCTTGAAAGAGGAAAAAAATGTATGATAAGATACAAGATACAAGATACAAGATACAAGAGACAGACAAAAGGAAGACAGAAGTTGAGATGGGGAAGTAGAATGGTAATTCTGTTGCATAGGATGAGAAGATTTTTTTCATTAGTTTTTGCTCATCAGTCCTTAGGAGAAATTATTTTAGAATTTTCCTGTATTTTAGTGTTCTCTGTGCCTACATAAAATTGCATATTGAATATTTTAAATATTTGATTCTGATGTACATACATAGATTATATTATTTTTAATAAATGCCTTCGAATGAGCACTGAAGTTCTAAATTTTCCTTAGTAGTATTTTGTTAAAACTTTGATTATTTAGTACTACTGTCAAAATAAACTTGAGGTTTATTCAACATCTGGTGACTGCAAATATTCAAATGAAGAGAAAAAAATGCAAAAAATCAGACAATGAGATGTTTGGCCTTTCCCATCTCATCTATAACATCACTGATCAATACGAAGCAAATTAAAAAGCTAATAACAAAGAGGTGAAATAATGAGAAAGAAAATCTCGGTCCTCACAGAGGACTGTTTGTCCTAAAGAAGTTTCTCTTAAAGAAATTATCAGCATTGTTTTACGGATTCAGTGCTTTTCTGTGAACACTGTGAAACATCTTATGTTTATAGTCTGTTAGTTTGGCTAAAGTTTATACTTTCCTCTTTCTAATAGTATTTATTTCAGTGCTAGAGCTTTGCTGCTATATGACATGATAAGAGTAAGAAAAGAAAAGTGACTACTAAAAAAAAGTAATATGCAGGGCCTTCCTGGTGGCGCAAGGGGTTGAGTCGCTGCACTATGAAGTTATCCAGAGACATTTGCAGCAGTAGTTAGATCCCCTGCCAGGGAGCTTCCCCACATGGTGTAGCAGACCTCCCCTGTCTCACCTGCTGCTTTCCTCAGAAGTGTATTTCAGTCACTCTGCCTGTTCTGCTTCCCACTGTGTCTCTGGTGAATCCTTTCACCCCACCATACCTCTGTCCTACACCCCAGATTGTATGCATAAATAAATAAATCTTAAAAAATATATATGTTTGCTCACTATATACATTAAGTGTATCTTGAGGAGTGTTGGAGGATAGTTCCTCCAGGGTATTCAAATTTCCCTGGTGATTAGGACATCTTTTCCTTTAATAATTGTAGGGTGGGGAATGAGAGTGAATGGAGAAAAGGTAATACTAGAGTGGTGATGCTAAATCACTAAAGAAAATATGAACACAATTGCAATAATAAGTTGCATGCATGTATGAACTGATTTCAGGATCTCTATGAATTAATATAATACCTTCCCATGTAGTGAAAATCACTTGTTTAAATGCATAAAAATAAAAAAAGAGCCAATGCACAGAAATCTAACTTGAGTACTATTATTGAGAATTATAAACACTTACTAAATTCTCAGATCTAAGCACTTGAACTCAGAGGAAATTGGACCCATTTGTATAAGTGTCCCTCAATTTTTATAGTAAATAATCTCCTGAATTCTCTCCAGTGTGGTCCATTAGCATTAAAAATAGTGACTGCATAATCTTAAAAGGGAAATATCCAGATTTTCTGGATCCTCTGCATAGTAAATATGGCTCTAAACTGAAAACTATTCCCAAAATACTGAAACAAGCACTGTGGTATGCTTTCCAGAATAAAAAAATTAAGTTGTCTTATTTAGATCTCATGAAGAGGCACACAATGTGATAAAATTTAAATTCTAATTTCTAGTAAGACATTTATTCTGTGACTGTATATTATAAATAAAAAAAAATTAAATATTTGTATATATAGGAAAATATGCCAAGAAGATTATAAAAACGCTAATACATTTAAAAGATAAAGGTGGCAGTTTATAGTAATTTAAATTATTTTCACTTTTTTGAGAATATTTATAGTGAAGATGTCTTGAGAGTCAAAGATATATTCAGATATTACAAAATCTGAGTTTAATAGCTAATATGCATCTCCTCTTTCTATAATGATCTCTAATCTTAGATGGGTATTCAAGATAATACAATTCATCAAAATTCTATATTCATAAATAATATATTTTTTAAAATATTAATTTATTTATGCATACAAGCTGTGGTACAGGCCAGAGGCGTGGGGCGGCGAGAGGGTTCACCAGAGACAGAGTGGGGAGCAGAACAGGCAGATCAGAAATACGCTGCTGTGGGGAGCAGCGGGCGAGGCAGGAGAGGTCTGCCGCACCATGTGGGACCCTCCCCGGCTGGGGTTGAACTCACATCGCGCGCCGCTGACAGCTCCACATTGCAGCGCTCAACTGCTGCGCCACCAGGGAGGCCCCATAAATAATATCTTCCCTAAAGTCTCTAGCGCTACAAAAGGCATACAATGAAGGTATAAACTATATTTCTTTAAAGAAAGAAGTTATTGAGGAAATGCTAATATCATAGGAATCTAAGGTATGTATTATAAAAATAAAAATGAAAATACCAAATGTAATATTTATGTATTTTATTGAAACCGATGCAGCTTATGAATTTGAACGATGGCGTCAAAGTAGGAGTAGTTGTTTTGATTTTAGCAGAAAATAGCAGCAAATGCCTCCTAAATATTATGTCTGTTACATCTTTTAAATATTTCTTTAAAAACAAAATATTAGTTAAAATGCCTCACATAATTTTCATTTTGTCCCAGCACAATAGTAGATTGTTTAGAACACTAGGTTTTTGTATGATTTCTTTGTATTTATAGATACTTTTTATTTAGTAAGACAATTAACTTCTTTGATGAGCACTCAACCTTAAATTCTAGCTTTATTTCTAGATATTACATGAGTGTGCAATTTAAATTTTATTTTTATTGCAAAACTACATTCTTTGCCTGAAAATTCTCACAGTGAATATGAAAATTCAAAACATAAATAATGTCAAAATGTGTGCCTAGAAATATTTAACCATATTCCTCTCTTCATTTAGAAATAAAATATAAATAAGTATTATTTCTAAATATGTATGCTTCAATTGTGAGAAAGAAAAAAGTAAGACATGAATCCCAAATATTTATCAATGCCACTTATGCTTTTTCTTTTTTTTTAATTGAGGTATAATCAAAATATAACAATATGTAGTTTCAGTTATACAGCATAATGTTTTCTTATTTGTATGTATTGCGAAGTGATCATCAAAATAAGTATAGTTAATACTTATCTCTCAATGTCATTTAATCTGACAGGCAATCCCCATTGTCTTCTTGTTTAGCTTGTTACCATTGAATTATTTGTTCCCTTTCTCCTTGTTATTTTTTGCACTTCATGTTAATATCTTGCTTTTTCTCTTATCTCAAGAAGTTACTTTATCTCTTTTGCTGATGTGTACACATGGTATAGATAATTGGTAAGATACTATAGCATATGAAGAATGAAGTTTGAATTTTGATAAATACAATTGAAAAATAAATGGGAAATAGATTGAAAACATATTATGTAGATAAAAAATGCTTTTGTATAAGATAATAGTTTTAAGAAATAAAATTACATCAGCAGAAAATTGATACAGGTTCCTGAAGTAGAAGGCATTTAAAATTGGGAATTTTGGGAGACATGTTTCATTACCTTGTTAACAGTTAGTAATGATTCATGGAGAAAGAAAAAAGTAATAGTTTTATAAATCATGTCCTATTCAAGTCTTTTGCAAATGGAAGATTTTATAATAAGTAATTTAGGAAATAATCACAGAATTAACTAGAGTTTGGGATTATATTTTGCATATTTACTATATTTAACATATTATTACACTTGTCTTCTCATAAGTCAATAAATATTGTTGGAAGTTTTCTAAATGTTTCTGAAAGTAGACCTCCGAATGCACAAATGCTACAAATACCAATACATTTTTTTGTAATTCCAAAGTAGTTTTATGATTCATGTGGAAACAAATCCGACCTAGTTTGCCTTGAATCTATTTAAGCTTTTATACATTTAGTGTAAACTTTTTGCTTTCCTGTTTAATTACGATATTCTGTCTTATACTATGGTGAGTCTGTTGCCTAAGACTACATAAAACAACCTAACTATCTGAAAAATTCCAGCATACTTCTTACCTGAATATTTTGAATAGAGGACTGTGGGTTTCTACTATGTAGAGGGTTTTTTTGTTGTTGATTAGCCTCATTAACAGGATTGATTGGAAAGTAATCCATATCAGCTATCAGTCCATTTTTACATTCTTCTAGATATGACCACCACCTGCCTGACATTCCATTTGGATAAAAGGAAACAAACATTTGCAGTTTAATTGAACAAGAAAAAGTTTAGCATAATTTTTCCCAATGCTTGACAAAGATGTTAGTTATTATTCTGTTGATACTAGATTCTACCACCTAATGTGCCGACTTAATTAAATGATGCTCTTCTCATTAAGAAATAATGACATGTCAAAATATTGTTAAGTCCCAAAAGGTGATAAATTGTGATTGCATAAGGCTAATCCCTCTGGATATAGGATGTAATTTAAAAAAAAAATATTAACACAAACACATATATAGTGACTTTAAACTTGATCAGAATATTAAAAAAAGTAACAGATAATATATCTTCAAGTTGGTATGGTTCTTTCATATTTTGTGTGTGCATATTACAATATACTTATAAATATATTCAAATGATGGTGTAAATATATTCAAATGATTTGAATATTTTCAAATATTTGGAGTTTCTATGTTGGGATTGTCTCCAGAGCAAAATTAAAAATATTAAGTAAATATCTCATCTTTTTGTAGGCTAGTGTCAATATCAAAATTTAGATGCAATTTTTCTCTTCAATCTTTTAAGCACAGGTAGGCTTTAAATGATTTTTTCATTGTTTTCAAAACACAAACACATATTCAAGGAAACTACCAATCTATGTAGGTGTTCAGAACAAGTTTCCTCAGTAACCAAGAAAAATGTTCATAACATGTTCCCTAAAATGGCTTCACTCAATTCACATCAAAGTAACAAAATATTAATTGCTTAAGCATGGTATTATTCCATGCTGTTCATTATTATGACTAAACATTGTAACTCTTCACATCTCACAAAAAATAAAAAAAACTGAATTTCTTTGGTGCAAGGTTAAATCCATGTCCAAAATCTAAACCCCACAATTAAGAAACAGATATCATTATATACAAGAGCTTTTGAAGCTTTCAAATCTGGGTTCCAAAATCTGTTCTCACAGTTACTATCTCCGATATCACTGGTCAACAGTGAGATCGTTACTGGCTTAAAAAGTTCCTAATCTGTAGTATCTTGGTGTGCTGAACATGAATATAACCTGAAAATGTTTTATTAGCTCTCGTTTTGAAGATATTTCATATAATTCATTTTATATGTTTCACTTTGTAAATTTACCAGTAGGACTGCAACAACATCCTAAATCATCCTAGAATGTTGTAACATTGCATCACATTGCATAATACCATCATGCACACATAATCCAGAGTTTATTGCCTCATTTTCTGATGCAATGCAATACTACTGCCAGGTAGCTGCTTAAGTAAACTGACATCAGCAGTGCCCTATATAAAGCCCTATCGGAAAGGTTGAGCACTGAAAATATTTCAGACTTTCTGAGAGACAGATTGAGCTACTGTTACATAGAACTGTTATTATTTTATACATTTAGGCACAATACAGAAAAGTAATGCCTGGAAAGTGTGTTAATAGCATGGACAATTTCTGCTATATTTGTGGGAAGTGACATCTGCCAACCAGAAGAAAAGTATCACTTCTCAAGAGAAGAAGCATTATCATCTTGACTTTGGATGCAAGGCTTAAGACCAACACAGGCCTTGGGCCCCACATATATGCTGTGCTACATGTACAACACAGCTTTCATGGTGGTTAAATGGCAAAAGACCATCAATTCCATTTGCAGTGTGGAGAGAGCTAAGCAACCACATAAAAGACTGTTTCTTCTGCTTGGTTCCTCCTCTTTCCGGTGGAATAACGAAACAAAAGAAATCAAGAATAGTCTACCCAAACATTCCGTTTGCATTGAGACCAGTTCCACATAGTGAGGAACTCCTATTCCAGAACCTCCAGCAGAATATTCTCTTGATTCAACTAATGAGGACAAGGGTGAGCCGACCTGTTCTTCTCCTGTTCCATCAGCGTGTGGTGATCCAGATTTCTCTGTGCTGTATCATCAACCCCACACACACTAACACAGGAAGAACTCGATGACCTCTTTCATGATTTGGACTTATCCAAGAACAAGGCAGAATTGCTAGGATCAAGACTCCAACAATGGAATCTTCTAGAAGAAGATGTCATAATGACTTTATATCAAAAACACCACCAGCAGTTGGAGCCTTTCTTCAGAAAGGAAAGTACTCTGGTATTCTGTTCCGATATTGAGGGCCTCATGAATGCCTTAGAAATCACTCATTACCCACAAGAATGGAGACTATTTCTAGACTCTTCGAAACTGAGTATTAAGCCTATGCTTTTGCACAATGGGAATCGTCTTCCATCTATTTCAGTAGTGCATGCTGTCCACATGAAAGAAACACATGATAACTTAAAGCAACTACTGATTCCATTGAGTATAACAAGTACAGCTGGCACATCTGTGGTGATTTGAAGCTAGTTGCCCTTTTAATGGGACTGCAGCAGGGATATACAAAATACATGTGTTTCTTATGTGAGTGGGCTAGCTGAGCAAGTGAGTTGCACTATTTGCAGAAAGAATGGACTTGCAGATAAAATGGAGCAGTTGGGGAGAAGAATAGCCAGCACCCAGGTCTGGTCAAGGCTCACAAAATCCTGCTACCACCCCTTCACATCAAACTAGGTTTGATGAACAATTTCGTGAAAGCTATGGACCGGACCTCTCCACCTTTTCAATACCTGCATGAAAATTTTCCTTGACTCAGCAAAGCAAAGATTAAAGAGGGAGTTTTTGTGGGTCCTCAGATTTGAGAGCTCTTCACAGATGACCAATTAAACACCTTACTGCAGAGTGATGCAAAACAAGCATGGAATGCTTTTTGCCTAAAGTCTACAAACTTTCTTGGTAATGTTAGGGGAGAAAACTACAAGGAACTAATAGAAGACATGCTGATGTAGTATCAGAAACTTGGCTGCAATATGTCTCTAAAGATTCACTTATTTAATTCCCATCTGGATTTCTTCCCTGAAAACTGTGGTATGGTTAGTGATGAACCTGGCGAATGTTTGCATCAAGTTATCGCATCAATGGAACAAAGACACCAGGGAAAATGGTCCACTACAATGCTGGTTGACTACTGCTGGACACTCCCCAGAGATGCTCCTGAACAGCTGTACGAGAGACAAGCATAGAAATCTAAGAAGTAGTTTATGACTTGATTTTTTACAGGTATTAACCATAGGCCTCTTACTATTAGCATGCATTTTGTGATGTAAACATCCATTTATTTCAGATTACAAAAAAATTAGAGTCAAAATTAGAATTTGGCTGTCATATTCGTGTTGAGCACAAAAAATTGATAGGAAATGACTAATTTTATTTCAGTAACATGACTTTTGTAAAATTTGTTGACCAGTGTATTGTGCATGTCATATTATCTGTTTCCTTATTTTTAATGAGATGGTAATTATCAGTACCAGATTAATTAATTGAGAGAATAACATGATTACAATATATAAGACATGTAATGATAGAACTGATAGTTATTGGAATTTAAATAAAGTCATTTTCAGTTGTTAGCATTAGAAACAAAATTCCACAGTAAATTTTAAATTTATTACTGACTTTTCAACAATTAATGATCAGGTGGCATCCAATTTAGCATATAAAAGGAGTCCTGAGGAGTACAAGTGAAAGACTTAAATAGTCAGAAGGGAATGGGAACAATCATATTCTATGCAGAAAAAAAGTTAATTAGTTACTTTATGGTTATTCCCATATGGATGAAAGAGGTCTAGCATGCAGTTTACTTAAGTATTACTGATCAGGTGATTCCTGATAGCCTTGCTTAAGATTCCATTTTGGGAGACCAAAAACTACAGTCCAGTGAAATAGCTAGTGATCTCAGTCTGAGCACAAGTCACCCTATATTCAATCTGTTCTTTTATGGCCAATAAAATTAACTCTCGTCATTGAAATATAAAAGTGCATACCATTCATGACTGGGAATACCTAAGTTTTTATAAAGGGCTAACAGACTTCTCAAATAACACTTCTTTAGTAATTTACCTAATTTATAAATCTTTGTTTAGAAGTTGACTTCTAAAGATACCTTGCTTTCACATTTAAAATTTCTCTTTCAAAGATAATTTTCTGAAATGTTGTTTATAGTTTTTCTCCCTTTTCAGATTTCAAAAGAACAAGCATTTGGGTATAATTCTGTTGACCCATATTGTCTAAGAATCTCTTTATGCATCCATTATCTTCAAAGCTAGTATTACTACAAGTGTTTTCAATTAAGTGCATAGATTCTGGAAAGAAATTAAAATGAGAGGAGACAAATATCACTAATAAGATTTATGTGAGGAAATTAATTCTATTAAGTCATACATGTTTGCTGCTAGTCTTATGTAAATGAGATGTTCAAGTATTTTTAATAGTACAAATTAAAGTTCTAATAATTAAATTATTTTTCCCTACTTCCTAACCAACCATTTTCTTCTCAATCATTTATGATCAGGAGTTCATTTCCACAACTGCACTAAAAAATTGTCTTGCTGTTATCATCAGTAACATCCTTATTACTAACCCCATGGTCATTTCTCAATTTTCTTTTTATTTCACGATTTAGCAGTAGTTGACATTATTTATCCTATCTTCATTCTGGAAACATTTGCATTGTCTTCTTTTCTCATTGACTACATTTTAATTTCCTTTACTTCATTTTAAGGTGGGCAAGGGTTTAGGATTACTGGAACAAGAGCAGGCCATTTTGAGCCTAGATTAAAAACCAACGAGGTCGACTCCCCAGGCAATCACAAAAGGCTAGTTCCCCTTTTAACTCAGCATTTCCCAAAACATCAGTATCCAGCAGAAGCACCATTTGTCTCAGTAATTGGGTGGTTTATACATACTCTCTGGGTGACGTGAATTCTTTCCTCCTTTCCACCTGCTCACATATTCAGTTTCACTGGCTTTTTTTTTTCCTGGTAAGCAAAATTCTCCTCAAAAATGCCTTTACTGGCATAATTAAGTCAATTAATTAGATATTTAATTAAGGTTCCTTAAGATAATTAAGAAAGTACAATTATACATATACATATATTTTAAATATTTTAAAAATTGTATTTGTATTTCAGTATTAGTATATGTGATCCCTCCAAAGAATATAGCTCAGTGTAGGACACCTTTCCCTAAAATTAATACCATGATATCCTGTGATTCCTGTGTTATTTCATATTCTCTGACCATAATTATTACATGCAAATTAATTACATTCTTAAAGAGGTCTAATATAATTTAATCTATTACTGTCAATACATTTTTTAAACAGAACTAAATGTTCTTGAGGGAAACAAACACAAAAAAAGCGAAATGAGTTACTCTGTCCAAGAAATTCTTATTCCTAAACTGTCACACTGTTTCTGGAAGATAGCAGGAGAAAATAGGGTCCACTAAATTCATATGCATTAGCCAATTTGTTTTAAAAAGTGCAGTATATTAGTATTTGGACATTTCCTGAAGATGAAAAATAGAGTAGAATAGAAACTGTCTCAAAACTTGTGTAAATTATAGGCTCTATAAATAAGTATGATCTATTCAGAAAGTATTGATATTTTTATTCTCAATTTTCACTTTGATTTTGAGAACAGTTATTTTCAGATATTTCAGCTAAAGTACTCTGCTGTATCGCAACATGTAAGGTTACATGTCACTCAGACTGCATTATAAAAGCACAAATCTCAGTTGAAAGACATTCTTAAACTGGACTTAAAAGACATTATCATTTTAGAACTTGGCCTAGCAACAAAACTTTTGAAGATATATCTTTTTTTTTGAGTGATGTTGTTAGTAACTCACAAAATGTTTTCACCTCTTCTACTGAGTCGCTGTCTACAAAAAATTCAAAAATGGTTTCTAATGAAGAAAAATTAGTATCAGCAAATCATTATTATTAAAATTACATAAAACATTCAATTCATTTTCTTTATAATTTTAAACAAAGAGATGTAGTTTTTTTTTTTTTTTTTGCTTTTCTGATATAAAAATTTAATTTCTCATGTATTTCAAGACTGCTTTGTGTCAAATTTTGATGGGATGTAAATAAATAAGTATCCTTGTAATTGTCCTGGGAACATATATTTCAGTTAAATATCCTTGGAATTGTCCACAACTTATGCAAAGCTGATTAATAATATTCCACTGAGTTTGTCATTTCTAACTCATAGGTGTATGACAACCATGTCAATTAAGTTCAGTACATACATGTATTGATTTCATGCATGATTCAAAAGCATGAAATATAATTACATATACTGGGATATTGTGATATTTCATGAATATATATTACTACACACACACACACACATTTTTGTGTCTATGTATCACAGATTTCCCAAAGTCTTAGAATTTCCCAGTGTTGAAAATGTTAAAGGTGTCTAAAGTTATGCTAAGGAAGTAACTCTTTGGGAAAACCTAAATATGGGGTCTTGTTGCCAGGAGAACCAATCCACCATCCTGTGATTAGAGTTTTGTAAATTCTACTCCCTCCCCCTGACTTCCAGGGAGGGATGATGGGCTGAAAGTTGAGTTCAAAAGCAATGGTCAACTAATTAATCAATCATGCTTATGAGTAAAACCTCCATTAAAAACCTCAAGGAGGAGGGGACTCCAGAGATCTTCTAGACTGACAAATATGAACATTTGGGGAAAACTGGCATGTCTGAAGATGGCATGCTTTCTCCCCATACTTTGACCTGCACATTCCTGAGTAGTATGTTTTGTGATAAATCGGTGATCTAGGAAGTTAATAGGTTTCCCAAGTTCAATATGACACTTTGGCAAAGTAATCAAAACTAAAAAGGGTGTCCTGGGAACCTCTGACTTGTAGCCAGATCTCCAAACTATAGATAATTCCTCAGAAGCACAGGTAAATGCATGGGGCTTACCTGGGATTTTCAGCTGGAGTCCGTAGTGGAGGACAGTATTGGATGACTGAACCTTTAACCTGTGGATCCCGACTCTCTTTATCAGTATTTAGTGTAAAAATTAAGTTTAATTCTGGTGTCCAAAAATTGCTTGTTGTTATGGGGAAGCTCAGTTGCAAGTGAGCCACACCATAAACATATACCAATACAAAAAGGTTCCAGGATATATTGTAATAGAAAATAGAAAATGTTCAGAAAAATATATTTTTGAAAAAAATATAATAATAATGAGCTAGCATTCATATACTCCAAGGAAAAATGGTGAGGATATGTAATTACATTTTGCAAATGCAGAGATTAAGTTTACTTTTATTTTCTATACCATATAGATATAAAAATGTTATAGGCAAGACATATTTAAATGAGTCCATTTGCAATTAACAAAAATTATACTATTGGAACTTTAATTTTTAGGATAATTGCAAATTTTATGATCATATATTTTTCCCTTTTTTTTATATCAAAGTGTTAAATTTGTGACCTTATGGAGCCACACTCCATTTGCCAAGAAAATTTGGGAATATTCTGAGAACTCTTGGCAATGAAACTAAAATTCATTACTCACCACATTCACATTTCAGGCTACATTAACTAAAAATGAACTCAGGGTAAAATAATGATTATATAGGCAGACCTATTAGAAAGGAGTTTCACTAATACACACCTAATGAAGAGCAAAGCAGGGTCAATTAGAACCACTTTTTTATTAGAAAAGAATCTCTTAATCTGGTTTTAACCACAATATTCATTTACTTATCATGAAAACCCATCCCATAATACTATTATAGTCTTTTCAAAGAAGTCATTACATCTACTAGGTGTGCCTTATTTATATCAAACTCAAGGTGTTGTATACAGTTTCTCATCTCCATTTTCCATCTTTCTTAAGAGGTCAGGACTCTTATCCACAATTTAAAAGAGTAGAATGGAGACAAATAGAGGTCAGTTGATTTGCTTACAGTCACTTATGTAGAAAGAAGTGAACTATGAGTCAAGCATGTTTCTGAAATTTTTAAAGTTAATATTCCTGCTGTTTGCCTTTTTATATAGTGTTCTTTAGGAGCAAATCAACATGTTACTCAAAAGTGCAAGTTAAGGATATTTACATTAATGTTTATCAGAGATATTTGTCAATAGTTTTCAATTTCTTGTTATGCCCTTGTATGGTTTTGGACTCAGAGTAATGTTAGCTTCATAAAAATGTTGGGTGCTTTCCCTCCTTTTCAGCTTTTGGGAAGAGTTTGATTTCTGAGTTTAAAAATGCACATTGCTGCTGCTTTTATATATAAAATATTAAGCCCATGTATTTTTATATTACGCTTGTATTAAAACCAATTATTTTCTGATAGGTGTTCTAACAGCAAGCCACACAAAAACAGTAACTACTGACTTCTATAATTAGAATAAAATTTCAATTAGACTTTTTTTTTTGGCATATATTGCAAAGCTAGACTGCAAATTAGAAGTATAACACAGCCTGAATCACCACATTTACCAAACTTGTATTATTGGTATTCTGCTTACAACTCAGAAAAGCAACTACAAAAACAATATGCTCTGTTTGATTTTTTCCATATTTATGAATCTCTCCTATCTTACAGAAATATAATGAAAATTATATGAAATGATGCATGAAGTATTTAGAACATTGGGATATTGATTGTCCAGTGGGTGTAATCATTATCATTGCTATGGAGGTTATTGTTTCTGTCAAGGCATGTTGGTGACCAGAAATGAAGTAATGTTTATAGTTTTATTGTAGCGAATAAAACAGAAATAAAATAATTATGTCTTATTAAGTCTGTGAGGATTTATATTATTTTAATTGGCATGTGTTGGTTAAAATAGTTAATAAATTTTAGAAGGAAACTTATCAAAATAAATGTTTGTTATTTTTCAAATATATGCATAGATACAGTGCTTTCACCTGAAAATTTGCCATATGTTTTCTTGGAACAGATTTTGCTGTTTTATGATTACAAGTGCTTTCTAAACTAAATAGTACATATTTTAAATTGTAGTGTTATTTTGGATCCGTATGGAATTTAAATACAAAATTAATTTTTAGTTTTATAATTATTTTAATTTGCTATATAATGTACAATTATATTATGGATACTAGGATATTATGTTATATACAGTAGTCATCAAATTATCAGGTACAAAGAAATCATTCCTTAAAGGGACACTGCATAATAAGATCCAGCTCAGATCTGCTAACTCAATTCAACTCTCTCTCTTTTATGGTATAGATTCCCTTAGGTTTTTAAAATTACATCTATTTATCTATAATCTACAAGTACACATTGAATATAAACCCTAAATATAAATTGTTCATTTTTAAAGTCTACTTTAAAAACTTGATTTTTATCAAAAATACAATGTAATTAGCTTCTGATTGCTTTAGAATTTTTTTTGCAAAATAAGTAAAAGAATATTTAGCACAAGAATATCAGTCAACAGGGCAGTTACACTGCAAAACTGTTCTCTAAGAGTATATTGTATTTATTAGATAAAATTTTGGATTATTTTTCCTTTTAGTTTATTAATGATTTTTAAGATCTAGAATTATATGCAAATGTGTATATATACAATGCAAAATCATATCTTAAACATCAATACAGCTATTAAAAATGAAAAAAATAATTAAAAATTATTGAATTCTGTATCTCTTTCCTTCACTACTGTTTTTATATCCTTAGCAGATTTTACCTATTTGAGGCAGATCTTAGGGGATACAAATTCTTTGGAAACAAAGAGTATAGAATTACAAAATAGTGAGACTGAAGACCAAAATTTATAAAAACAGACAACATCAGACACAAAGGAGTCAGTCACTGCTTTTAAGGATTTGATGTAGTCCAAATATCACTGAAATTACTCAGTGACTTATATGAAGGGTTAGAGAAAAGATAACCAACTTCAAAACACAATACCTATTTAAATATATACATAAAAGTTTTGCACACATTTTTCAACTTTATTATTAAATCTTGTGCACTTAAATTATCTTGTGGCAATACTGTACCAGTTCTAGATATATCTACAAATATATACCTCTCTAAAGATAAAAATTATTCAAGCTATTTTTCTATGCAAAGCTATTCTGAAATATCAAATATTAGCTGACAAGTTGTATAGAAGCCATGTGATAATTAGTTATTTCTACCTGAGTGACTTTTCTTTTATAATGGTATCTGAGCCCAGATACTAGATAATTTCACTTCGGCTGTGGGAGTAATTTGTTTGATTTTGACATCAAAATTTTCAGTATAGTGTGTGAATTAATCTCAAGAGAAAAGAATTTTTTACAAACATACCAAAGAAATGCCAGTATACATAATTAGAATTACAGACCTTTATACTTCAAAAATAAAGAAATATAAATATCTAAAACTTACTCCCTAAGTATCTAAGAAAATTTACTGTCCACTCCTTTCATGGGTTTTCTATATATTTTTTATAAATATATATTTTTATTGTTATTTATATTTTTTACATTTTGTATTCCCCTTGGGTAACCCACCACCAATTCACCCGTGATCCATCTCCGTGGTCCCTTGTGTCCTTTTCTACTCTATTTTGTGCCCTTATCCTCCCCCGCTTCCCACCCCTCCAAGTGTCTCTATTTGGTTTCCCTATAGTCCTATTATAAGTGAAACCATTCGATATTTTTCTCTTTCTTTCTGACTTATTCCGCTGAGTATGATCCCCTCTATATGTTTAATTGATATAATTCAGGAATACAAGACACCTAATTTTGTAGGACTCAATAATATAACTTGTTAAAATTCAAAGCAACCTTAAAAATTCTCTGAGCAGACAAAACAGTTTAGTCACAGAAAGCTTAATTTAGCATATTTTTCAAAACCGGCTTGACCTGGGTCATTTCTAGTTAATTCCTCTGGAGTCAAGGGCAAAAATTAAATTGTTTCCCAAGGTTGAAATGAGGAAACCATTTACCAATTCCCTGTCATATAAGAAAATATTAATATTAAAACCTATTATCATTTAGAATGAAATCACTGCCTCCTTACTACACAAGTTGCATTGTAACAATATACTCCTGATTTTCATTCCAAGGTTTGGTTGAGTTGTTCCTCTTTTGAAAACTGTCGTTGGTTTGTGCACAATAAATTTTTACTAATTACGACTTTGTTGATTCATTGGCTTCAGCTATTTCTGAACTTTTGACAAACTAATTTATAGGGTTAATTTGGAATTCAAGCTGTTCCTCCATGGTTTATTTCATTATGAATTTTTTTAAACTATTTATTAGGCAACTACTTTGTTCTGGGAATTTTGGTAGGTCTTGGGGATGCAATATTGACAAAGTATATTCCTGTTCACATAAATCATGGGGAGGGATGTAATTGTTGCAGGAAAACACAATATTGAATGGCAGGCGTTGTGATGAATAATACAATGAATACCTGGAGGCACATTAATAAATTTATTTAGCCAGTCTACTGGCTTCCTAAAGAAAAGTTTCATATAAGGTGACTATAGAGTATAATAAGACCACAAGATCTAGGTGGAAAAGCCTATAGGTAGGTCTCAATGGAAATGGTGGAGAAAGATACAAACAGAGAATCCAAGTACCAACAGGTGGAAAAGGAGAGCTTGTTAGAGAAAATAAAATGATTTTGAATGTAGAAATTGATACCGGGCAAATGGGACTTCAAAATTTGCCAAAGACAGTGCCCAAATTGCTTACTGGTCACTATCTTGGTTCTACACCTGCATGCACAATTGCAAGACTACTCAGGCTTAAAAAAAAACAATAACAATGGGATTTATTTAACAAACAGAAAAAAGCAAAGAATTACTAAAGTCAATATATGGCCGTTTGCCTTACTTAAAGCACTGTTTAGTACTTTAAGTCCCAAAAAAGTAACAAAGGTGGCATCTTCCCACCACTGCTGATGTGGAGCTCCTCTTCCAGACAATAGGCCATGTATCCAAAATGGTGCCTTCCTTCTCCTGTAGACGCTCAACAGCCAGAATGTGGGCAGGTTCCAACTCACAAGGATAACACAAAACACAACCGGAGATGCTCCCGTAACTGCCATGGTACTCCAGCATAGCACCAGGCCAACAACAATGCAAATAGCAACTACAGTGGCCAGACAGCCCAACAGACCACACTGGCGCATTTTAGGAAGGCACCTGCTTCGAGCCTCTGCCTTCTTCCTTCGGCTGCAGTAAAGACAAAACTGGGAGGAGTTTCCGTTGCTGGGCTACTTGCAAGGCCTCCAAAGTCTCTGTCCCCAAAGTCACTGAAGATTCAAAAATGTTCCTTCTTTTCCTGCATCATGGTGACTGCTTCCTCTATCTGTGCATCATGGCGACTGCATCCTCTATTCGTACATCATGGCAACTGCTTCCTTTATTCCTTCATCATGGCGACTGATTCCTCTATTCCTTTATCATGGTGACTGACTTCCCTTTCTCCTTCAGTCCCTTTTATTTCTCATCAGACTCTCCAGCCCAAACTGCAAACTTAGCATTTTTCCCTGGGGCTATTCATTCTCATCAGCAAACCCCCTTCAGGGGGCACCACCTTTACTGGACTTTGGACTCAGCCTGGTTACAAAACCTCAAGAAAATACGATTTATAAATGAAGAAGTGAGTGTCATATGGAATGATATTTATTGCTAAAGGGATTTGGATGTTAACCTAAGGTATAGTGTTAGTGCTTTCGAAGTAGTTGCCAATAACCAATTCCTTAGCATTACTAGAAGAGGAGAAATGTTAAGTTGATTTTTCAATGGGAGAAAAAAAACTTATTTGCTGCAAGTTGATGTTTAGGTTTGTTTTAAACATGCCTTATGTTTTGCAAAGTATTTGCAATGATTTCTTTCTATTTTATTTAAAACAAAAGGTTTCAGAGAACAGGGTTCTTATAAGATTTTTGTTTAGTGAGTGACTTTACCCAAAGCTATACATAGATAATACATAAAATACATAGCTCAATATTTTTTTAAATTATGAAGTCACTGACATGAATTTTATTCATTGTAATGCTATGTCACAATATTGAATTTTAATCATTAAGATTAAATAAATACTATTCATCTCAAATTCAAAGACAAATACACATGAAGAACATAAAGTCCTTTAAGTCTTGCACTTCTAACTGAATATGATATTTCTTTTTTTTTAAAGATTTATTTATGCATACAAGCTGGGGTACAGGCCAGAAGCATGGGGCAGCAAGAGGGTTCACCAGAGACAGAGTGGGGAGCAGAACTGGCAGACTGATAGAAATACGCTGCTGAGGGGAGCAGCAGGCTAGGCAGGAGGGCTGCCGCGCCATGTGGGAATCTCCCTGGCCGGGCATCAACTTGCGTCGCTGCTGCCGACTGCTCCGCAGCACAGCGCTTAACAGTTGCACCACCAGGGAGATCCTGAATATGATATTTCTTGATGAATAATAGCACATTGGTTAACTATTGAATGAAGTCCTAAGACTAATAGAATAATTTTAAATCAATAGCCCGAGATAAGCAGAATAAAATGTTTAAATTTTCAGGAAGTGATAAGCAGAACAATATTAAACAGGTATATATCATACCAATTCAAAAGCTGGGAATCATGTGGAATATTTATATAATGCATAATTATATGTTTAAAATACTACAATAAAAGTTTAAGACAAATTGCCTAGAAAATGTTATTTTCTCATGCTCAAGGAATCGTTTATATTTTGAATTTTAAATGCAAACTTTCTAGAGAGTGCTTGCTTTAGGCAAATGATGGACTCTCTTAGTTGATTTATCAAATTATTTTGGTATAGTAGCAAATAAGCAAGATGCCTTTGTGGTTCCAAACCACTTTATAGCTAACATAAAATTTTAGGTTACCAATGTCTTTTTTGTAAATTAATTAAGAGTTTTCACTTTTCACTGTTCCCTGAGAAGTCTCTTGCTTCCTCTGTAAATTGTATTTGCTACTGGATGACATTTTAAAACCATTTTCTCCTGTTAGTCATTTTTTACTCTGTATGGAATGGGTAATCATTTCATATCTATAAGTCTTAAATGAAAATTTTAACAAAGAGCAGATTTTTCTTTTGATTAGTGGCTGCTTTGCATCTAACTTTGTTTCTTCAATCTACTTCACATATGTGAAAGATATTATCCATCATTTTGCACATTAAGAAAGAATATATGCCTCACTATAAAATAGAAAAGTGACTATATTCCAGTTAAAGGTTTAAGACTTTTGCCCTTAAAGAACAAAAATAAAAATAATTTAAATTATATTATATTGAAGATTTTTTAAAAAGTTCACTTGTATTTTAAAGTTATAAGATTAATTGGCTTTGCATTTTGTAGAAAACTTACTACAAATCAACAATAATCGAGAACCTGGATTACTAACACAAGATAGACATATGGACAAAGGTATATAATTGAGGGTCCAAAAATCAACCTGCATATCTATGGTAAAATGTGGAAGGAAAAGAAAGAATCCTTGTACTACGGGGATGTGGGATGTAGAGATGGGAGTGCAGACTGGTCTAGCCCCTATGTAAAGCAGTATGAAGGCATCTCAAAATATTAAAAATAGCTCTACCCTCTGACCTAATTAGTCCACTCCTGAATACTTGCCTGAAGAAGACAAGGGATGCATGCACTCATGTGTTCATTAAAGCAATAATTAAACAGATAAGTTATGGACACTAGTAAGTGTTTTGGACAGATGAATGTATTCGAGGGATGTCATATATACACTATAGAAAACAATTCAGTTTTACACACACACACACACACACACACACACACATCTTGTCATTTGCATTGGACAGAAATGGATTATGCTAAGTAAATTAAGTCAGAGGGAGAAAGACTAATATCAAATTATTTCACTTATTTGTAGAATATAGAGAGTGGTGAAAGGAAAAGAAAAAAAGTAAACTGGATATCTAACTACAGAATAGAGGTACAGAAGGGAAGAGGTGGAAAAGGAGGAAAAGGGAGAAGGGACCCAGTGAGCTATGTTGGAGGACTGTGGGTTCCTTGTTGGTGGGTGTGGTGTGGTAAAATATGAAGACATGTGAGCCTGTACCTCTGAATTTTGTCCAGTGCTGTAAACCAATATTACCTTAAAAATGAAAAAGATACAAAAGTGAACAAATTTCAAGAGGTGTATAGTCAAAGAGTTAAAAAAAAGGGAAAGGAGTGAGTTTTATGGTACATGAATTATATGTCAACTAAGCAGTTGAAAATAAATAAAAATGTGCTCTTGTTGGTTTTGGAGATGGGGAGGGGCTCACAAACAAAGAACTGTGAGTGGTGTCTAACTGGTGGAATGAGCACAGGACCATTATCTCCACTAGAGATATCAGAGACTTAGAGCAATTCTGCTAACACCTTGGTATCAGCTCTGTGAGACACATTTTTCACTTCTAATCTGCAGAACTGTAAGCCAGCAAGTTTGTGTTGCTCTAAGCCAGGACATTTTAGCTTAAACAAAAACCTAACATACTCACCTAGGCTGCATGGCTAAATTTGTAGTCAGTAAAATGACAGACATTACAATAGATTCACACATAATGGGTTCCCCCCAAATATGGGGAAAGTCTTTACTATATAAGAAAATGGTGGTCATGCAAATGTTCTATAAGTGACATTTTTTAAATAACATAAATCATACATGTAGTAATGATAAGAATATTTTTTTTAATTCTTTTTTTTTAAGATTTATTTATTTATACATACAGCTGGGGTACAGGCCAGAGGTGTGGAGTGGCAAGAGGCTTCACCAGAGACAGAGTGGGGAGCAGAACAGGCAGATCAGAAATACACTGCTGAGAGGAGCAGTGGGCGAGGCAGGAGAGGCCTGCCAATGATAAGAATATTTACAGCATGTGAAACATCAAATCCAAAATTGTTAAACTGGTATCAACTTTTGCCGCATAAACAAAATCAATGAAAAATACTTTTAATGCATTATTTTTAACTCATTGATTTTACATACAAAAATCTTTTACATCCTTCTCTTTAAAATTTTAAAGTATCAAGTTATGTTAATCTAAACTGAAATATCTGTGTCATTTTCTTTTCATTATCAATTAATGAAAAATAAGAGAAAATTTATATTAAGAACATTTTATTTCCTTTCATATGAAACTTTCTTAAATTACTATCATATAATATTGCTAGTTATAAAGCTAGAAATATTTAGCTATTCTGCTGAGTTTCATCAAATAAATATATTAAAAATTCAATCCAAAATTAAAATTTAAATGTCTTCATAATGCTTATTATAAATTGTATATATCTTAAATTTTAACAATATAATAGTTCTATTTAAACTATTGACTATCTGTCTAGTATCTATTTTATTCACATTTTTAATCTGTCACCTTTTACATGAGCATAATAAATATCTTACTGCTTTTTAATTCTTGTTTGTGTGAAACAATATAATGAACTTTTAATTTATTTATGTGTGGCAAGATTAGTTTGGTCAACTTAGAAACTGTTTAAAAGTTGATCCTGACACTTGCTCACAGGATATGGAATGTCAATTTAGCTACAGAATATTTTAATGTTCTTCTGAAAAGAATGTAATGACATTTTTTATTAGTGAATAGTATTTAAAAAAACACAAAGCATTAAATGTTTTCAGATATTTTGTTCCAATATAAAATAGCTAGTATTCATTTTGAAGTGTTTCTAAATTACATTTTAGGTTTTGATCTGCTCTGTGTAAGCTAGTTCCCAGATAATAACTCTGAAATTTTTCTAAAAGCAATTTTGAAGCAAAGTAATAAAGAGCATCTGAGGAAGATTTATGATGTTTTTAAAATGTTGATTTCTATATATGGAGACTAAAAGAATATTGACTATGGTGAATTTTCTTTGGTTTTCAATGTATGCTAATAGTAAATGACATATCTTTGAATAAGATGTTATACCTATTATCTCCCTCATCCTTTATATAGTGAAAAAACTTGTGTGCAATTATTTTTGTCTTTCTCAGTGGTGATTAAAGAACATTCAAACCTAATCTTGTCGGTTAATACTTCTGTCAGTCTAATTTAGCTTTCTTTTAGTTTGAGTTGGCACTTTACCTGAAAGTCTGATATCAAGAACTGTTAAGTGTCTGTACAGGCAACCTTCCATAGATTCTGAGATTCCCTGCAAGTGCCAGATGACTACCAAAAATTCAGGGCCTTTATTGCTCATTAACTGTACTATATTTTAGTCACCACTGACAACTAACAAGCAGTTTGTTTCTTGTTTGAGGGATGGTGTTATGTCTTTTCCCCTATACAGAGAGCAGGTTTGCTTTCACTCATTGTAAAATTAGAGAATCCTTGAAAGCAGTGTTTCTTCCTGTAGTGCAACCCACTATCTATAAAGGCATTCTTAAAAGACCGTTTGATTAACCCATGTGGAGCTTGGGGGAACGGGGAACAGAAACATACAAATATGAAGTTCTGACTATAACATTTTATCATAAATAATAACATTCATTGTCTCTGACTCACCTGTTGTCATCTGTTAGTATCCACAAAAGAGTAACAAGCTTGCTTATATGCTTTTTAGTAGAGTGAATTCTTAGACTATTCCAACTCTCGATATTTAGGAGTCTCTGCAATGTTCTGTTACTACAATGTTGAGGGCCAAAGCAAAGAATTATAAAGGGATGGAATTTAACTTCTAAAGATGGATTTGTCAAGAATTTACTTTTTCTACTCCAACAATGTCCATGTCTTCTTTGATCTTTATTATTTCTACCTAGTTCTTTTATACTCTGAATTTGTAGGTCATTCTGGATGCTCTAAGAAAACCAGAAGCTGATTAAATTCTGCTAGTTTGAAGCATGGTTTTGATCCCCATTTTAGAAACATATCCATTATCCCAATTCCCTTCACCTCATATAAACTGACATCCCCAAAACTAGAAAATAAGAAAAAAAAATACAGAAGTGTCAGGCTACAAAATCAATATAAAAGAGCAGATGTGTTTTTATGCACAATGAACAATTGGATAAAGAAATGAAGAAAACTGTTTGATTTAAAATTGCACAAAAAAGAATAAAATACCTAGGAAAAAAAATTAACCAAGGAAGCGAAAGACCTGCACACTGAAAACTGTAAGGCATTATTAAAAGGAGGGAGAAGATACAAGAAATAGAAAGACTTTCCATGCTCATTTGTGAAAAGGATCATGTTGTTAAAATGACCATTTTACCTATAGCAATATGCAGATTCAAGGTAATCCCTATCAAAATCCCAGTAGCATTTTACATAGAAATTGAAGAAAACAACCTAAAGTTTGTATGTAATCACCAAAGATTGAAAATTCAAAAGTGTTCTGAGAAATAAGAACAAAAATGGAGGTTTCATTTTCCCTGACTTCATCTATACTAAAAAGCTATAGTTATCAAATAAGATGGTATTACAACAATAACAGACACCCAGAACAATGGAACAGAATTTAGAGCTCAAAAATAAATGCACATATACATGGACAAGTAAGTTGTAAAATAAAAGGGGGGTGGGTGAAGTTAAGTGCATATAACAAAGTCTCTTCAATAAATGTTGGGGCAACTGGACAACTACAAACTAGATCACAGATCACTAACGTCATAATAAAACTAATTCACAATGCATTAAATGCTTGAATGCAGGACCTAAAACCACAAAATACATTGAAAACAAATATGGACAGTAAACTTTTTAACATTGGCCAAAAGGATGTCTTTTTTGCTTTCTTCTCCAATGAGGAGGGAAGTAAAAGTAACAAATGGGAATATATCAAACTAAAAAGCTTCTACACTTCCAAAACAAAAAGTCAACTTACTAAATATGAGAAGATATTTGCAAATTTTATATATAACAAGAAATTGAATTCCAAAATTTAATGTTTTACCTGGTATAGTAAAGTATATCCAAGTAGGTGTGAACCTGTACCCCTGAATTGTATACATTGTTGTAAACTAACATTATTTCAAAAGAAATATAATTAAAAATGTACTAGCTAATTAATTGAAAATGCAGTACATTGTAGAAGATATAGCATTCATCTCTCAATAGTTAGTAGAAAGAAGTAGAATTTTTTAAATTTTTATATACATTTTAATTATACAAATAATAAAAATGACTTAATTGGCAAAGAATATATATGATTTTAAAGCATACATAATCTTTTATCAAAGTTCACCATATGTTGGGTCATAAAGAAATCTAAATACATTTCAAAGGATTAAAATAAAATCACACTTGTAAATTTTGGGATAAATGTTCAAAGATATAGTTCAACCTCAACTTATGTATCAGTTTTAGATAATGTATATATATATATATTTTTTTAAAGATTTATTTTTTTTATTTATACATACAAGCTGGGGAACAGGCCAGAGGTGTGGGGCAGCGAGAGGGTTCACCAGAGACAGAGCGGGTAGCAGAACAGGCAGATCAGAAATACACTGCTGAGGGGAGCAGCGGGCTAGGCAGGAGAGGTCTGCCACACCATGTGGGATTCTCCCCGGCGGGTGTCGAACTGGCATCTCCGCTGCCGACAGCTCCACAGCGCAGCGCTTAACCACTGCGCCACCGGGGAGGCCCAGATAATGTATATTTTGAGCTAGTATTTTATTAAATTAAATTTGGTAGAACATTCAGTCCATAACCACTAAAATCTTTGGTGGTCTCATCCCAAGTTTTATGTACTATCTGCATGTAGATAACCCTTGATGTATATCTTTACTGAATATCTCTTTTTTTTTAACTGTTGTTAATATTTATTCACTCAACACAGGGGCATATATATATATATATATATATATATATATATATATATATATATATTTAATATATATTTTTATTGTTATTTATGTCTTTTGCATTTTGTATTCCCCTTGGGTAGCCCACCACCAATTCACCCGTGATCCATCTCCATGGTCCCTTGTGTCCCTTGTGTTCTTTTCTATTCCATTTTGTGCGATTTTCCTTTCCTCCCTCCGCCTCCATCCCCCCCCCACCCACCCCCGCTGATTGTCTCTCTCCTATTTGGTTTCCTTATAGTCCTGTTATAAGTGAAACCATTCAATATTTTTCTCTTTCTTTCTGGGTTATTTCACTGAGTATGATCCCCTCTAATTCCATCCATGTCGCTGCAAATTGCATGTGTTTATCTTCTTTCCATGATGAATAGTATTCCATTGTGTGTATGTAC